>JAJIYU010000912.1:0-41715 GCA_030144865.1 Tinospora cordifolia
CCCCTTGATGCAGTTAGATTTGAAAATTTAAGAGCATCACTTGGAATCAGCATCAAGTAGTTTCATTAGGTGATCTTTTATTCCTTTTTTCTTTTCTTTCTTTTCTTTTTTTTTTCTTTTTTCTTTTCTTTCGTTTTATTGTGCCGTTTTGGTTTTCTGGGTTCCTGGATTCAATGGGTTCAATGCTCAGCACTCTCCCCTCTTCCCCATTCAATTCTGGAGGGCTTCACAATCTGTTGGTCATTTCCAACCTAGGGCAACATAAGCGCTCCATCTTCAGTCGACTGTTCGGTCTCCTGTTCACACAACTACAAATTCTTTGCAATCCTCTTCTGGTTTCCATCTCACTCTCGTTTCCTCTTCAGTCATGGTGCTCTCTCAGTCCAAATCCGGGCGTCCCACTGCTCCTTCGACCCGTTTCTCCGATGAATTTGCTCCAAAACGGGGACAGTTCAAGACTATGGCTCGAAAATCTATTTGGCCAATTCCTGTGGATTTTGATTCTGACACCTCTGAGGACGAGATTCCCTTGGCTGAGGTTCTCGAGAAGATTTCTCAGGATCCTGTCAAAAATCCTTCAGCGACCTCCTCCGGTAAGTCGGTTCCTCCTTCTGCACCTCCTTCCTGTCCTCCGGCACCTGACTCCACCATCCCTGTGTCACCAGAACCTCACCCTGAACAGAGGAACCCTGTTCTGCCTGCTGCCCCTGCATCTCAACCTCCTAGAGTTAGGCATTTTAAGACCTTAGCTAGCAAGAAACGCCCTAATCCCCATGCTTCCTCTTCTTCTCAACCATCTCATCTAGTTCGGCCATCCCCCATCCTTGCCAAAGACGCCAAATCACCCCTGTTTTTCAACCTGTCCAGAAAGGCTTCCTGGTCTCAATTGCGCTCTAAAACGTTTCTTGTGGAACGCAATATCCACAAATCAGATTTTGCTAAAGCCGGTCTGAGTACCCTGTTGGAAAAACAACTTCTTCTAAAGTCTGTAATGTGCCACAGTTTCTTCTCCCCGTCCTTGGTCAAGGAATTCTATGCAAACCTCTCACCGGCCATTACCGATTCTACTTCCTCTTGGTTCCATACCAATTATGTGAGGGGGAGAGTTGTGTCGTTTTCCCCTGTTGATCTCAATGACTTCTTCGGTTTCCCCGAGGTTGTCTGTGATCCATTGCATCCTTTAGCCTTGGATGTGGATATGGATGATGTAGCCAAAGTGCTGACGGACAATCCTGAGTCCACTTGGCCAGGACCTGAAGGAATCAAAGTGTCATCTCTGTCAGCCAAACACTTCTTGTTGTCTCGTTTATCTACCTCAGTTTGGATGCCTTCCACTCATGCGTCTACTATCTTCCATGATCGAGCAATTCTTCTCTATGCGATCAGCACGGGTCATCAAGTCAACATGGGCCAAATCATGTTCGATTCCATTGTAAAAAATGCAGAGTCCTCTTCAAGCTACAACAAATTGCTGCTGCCCTGCACGATCACTGCCTATCTTGTCTCCAAGTATCAAGTGCAGATTCCTCCTACTGACCGGACACCATTTCAGGGGGAGCTTCGCATTCTCTAGAAGGCATTTGAAGGTTCTCATATGCTGGACATTGAGGGGGAGTGGCCCACTGCCACTCACACGGCTTCCTCCACATATGCCCCCACCAATCTCTCAGATCGGCAGAGTTACATTGGGTACTTGAAGGCCCGTCTGGCGTTTCTTTCTACTGAACAGCATCACATTCATTCCATCTTGCAGCAGCTTGACGATGACGCCTAACTTTGCATTGGTTGGGCAAAAAGGGGGAGAAGTTTTGGTAGTTTACTAATAGCAGAGTAGGATATCAGTGGTATGAATAAATTAGGATGTTTTACAAAGAACATAGTTTGATAGAAAGTCTTTTGTTTTGTTTGTTGTTTGAACTAGTTTGACAGTTAGTCTGTTTCTCTTATTACCTGTTTCTCTTGTTACCTATTTCTATTAATTTTGTTAATGCAATCTTTTTTCTTTGTGCATTTTTCCTTTCTCTGCTATGTGTTAATAGTTTTGCACCAAACAATGCCAAAGGGGGAGATTGTTAGGATTCTACTTAATTGGCAATGTTTGGTGCAAATCAATTTCCTTTGTATTGCGTTTATCTCATTCCAGATTGGTTTTCAGGAAAAGATTTCTTTCCTGTTATGAAAAACAGAATGTTTTTGAAAAACAAAATCTAAATCTAATCGGTTGCTAGATTTTAGGATTTTAGTTTCTTTATTCATTAACCTTTTTGGCAATCGAATGATTTCCATTAATCTGCTTTGGCATTCAAATTCTTTCCCCTTATGCTAAGATTTATAAAACGTGATTAACGGCTCTTTCTATTTTGAAAAGATCCACTTTCAATGACCTCACCTTCTTATTCTCTAAAGATTGTGATTTCACTTATTTGGTAAACATTCCTTCGATTATCTTTTTTAAATCTAAAAAACTAGGAATGTTTTCCTTTTCAATTAGGTCGAGCTTTTTAAGATTTTTCAGCATATGAAAGATTTTTCCACGTTTTGCCTCTGTTCTAGAAAGGTCTCTGGATTTCAGCGAGACTATCGCGACAGAAGAAGCAACAGATTATTAGACAGTCTGCCCAGAAAGGATTTCCAAAATCTGCTTCGTTATTGGAAAGATTGCTTGCTGCTGTCTATTTAATCCCACCGTGTCCGATGCCAAAGATTATCACTCAAGCGCCATTTGATGCTATCTTTTCATTGTTAAGAAGATTGATTGTTTTCTGTGTGAGTGATCGTGAGATAATAACTGTACTCTACTGCAGCAATCATAGTAGGGTCTGTTGGAGATTGCTGGATACTGGTGTGTCTTAGGAGTAGCAGTTGTTTGCCTGTAAAGTCACTTCTCTGAAGAGGAAGTATCGTGTCCTCACTGTATGATTGTTTATCTACTTTTCTCATAGTGGATTCTTGAACTGGGCAAGGCCCCGCAGACGTAGGTGGTTGGCACCGAACTGCGTTACCATATCGTGTGTCGCTTTTCACTCTTTCTGCTTGCTTTTTTTTTTTCACTGCATTTGTAGTGATCCTGTGACTCCAAAAATTTCAGTTCTCTTTGTAGTTAATTCTAAGATAGCCATGCCATTGAAATTTCTTTGCATTTAGCATTAGAATTTACAGCCAAATTTTTACTCTTGATAGATTTAACTAAAATTCAATATAATTCTTAATTTGAATACATTACCATTAGATATCCGAAGATCAAGGAATACGAAACTCTTATGAGGAAGATGTGAAATTATGATAAATGTGTGCCTATGTTTAACGTACTTCCCAATGGAAAGAGTCCTTGAATAGCATCATTAATCTTTTTATTCTTTTTAGCATTGCTTGCACCGCTCAATCTTTCCCATACCTCACAATCTCATTTAATCTCTTCCACCATGGAGCTCATCTAAATCTAAGTCAATAAATCAATTATCAGCTGATTCAATCTCAGATCTCGAAATCCTTCTTATATGATTTGTTTCTAGGGTGATGCTGTCAATTGAAGTTGGTGATTGCCGGTTTGGTGTTTCAAGGTAATTAGCGAACGTTCGTTGGTTTGTAGAAAGACTGGATTAATGAAAGAAAGGACAATGCAACTCTGATTTTTGTGAATTATGGTTCACTGGTTGATGCGAAGTTGTAAATTTTGCAGCCATTTTTGACATGAGTTGGTGAATGTTTTTTTTTTTTCTTCTTTTTTAAGTTGATTTGCAATTCTTTTATTTGAATTGGTGCTATGTATTGTTGGGTCTGTATCAATAGTTCTTAATGTCGTAAAATAAGTTCAATTTTTCTGCCCGATTTGTCATTCTTTTTCTTTTCTAAGTGCTTGGCAAAGTACAAAATTTAGTAGAAAGTGCACGTCTTGGATTTATTTGTTTATTTATTTCTTTTGTCAATTCTGGTTATATATAATCTACTTAATTACTCAATCTTGTATATTGACTATAAATCAAATCAAATTCTAACTTTTCTACATAGAAGGTCTTTTTGGTGTTGCTAAACTTAGCAACATCTTTTATGTGTGCATTTATCTCGGTTACAAGCTTCATGTGTTATGTCTTATATTCTTCTATTCTTCTTTTCATGGTCGTCTAGAAATTTGAGATGCTAGATTTGTTATATTTTATTACTTACGTACTCCATCAGCTATCTGTGGGTTATGAAGAAGAGTTTGCTCTTTGATAGATTCTTTTGATAGAATTTTGTTTTTGAGATAACTTGAAAAAAAAAAAATTAAGGTATGGAATCATACCCCTTGTTGATCTTAAATATGACAAAAAGAAATGATCTTAAAATAATTTTTCAACAAAACCTTCTTAACAGAAAAAAAAAAAGCCTTAATGAATAGTTTTATGTCACTGGACAATAGCATGACCACCAAATGTGTGCAATACATTTAATGTAGAGTGAGAGTTACACTAATGCATAAGTTATCTCGTTTATATGTATCATCTTTCTACTAGTGGAATTATTAACTTTATACATAGTTGGACTATTACCTAAGAGTTTATACATAGTTGGATGAATTGACTTCTAACAAATAATACTTTCATATCTCCCACCAATCACTACCAGTTATGCCTGCAAATAACATTAATTATTGTAAAAGGTTTTTTGATATTTTGCATAAGATAATATTAAACTAAGTTTGGTTGTGATGAGATAACATATAAAATTTAGTTAAGCGCACTTTTTTTTTTATTCTAGTAAGATTATTCAATCCTCTTATAATTTGATTTTCATAAATTATGAATATTATTTTTTATATTTTGATTTTTATGTTTCATTTTCTTGTTCTTATTCTTCTTCCTCTTTTCTTCTTCTTTTTCTTTTTTAATTTATTTTTACATTTTTCTTGCAATTACATTGTGTTACACTAAATATTACAAATTTGTTTTCTATTCAATTGAATCGTAAAAGTTGTATTAATCAACTATTTTTCACCATTTGAGCATTTATCTTTTTCGGATGGTAGTGTGCTTTGACAGTTAGATATATGACTTATAATGCAAGCCAAACTACACTAGGAGCTAGCAGCTTTTCCGACCACCCAAGTGTAGAGCAACTAACCAGCAAATTAGCCTTTTGTATCGCTACTGCCACAACTCCACTGTACTTATTTAGATGGAATTTTGTCTTCATCTGGTGTAACTTCTTCGATATAGTTCCTCTTATTGACCCGTTTCATTTGGAATGATGAGAGGTTCCATTTAAAATAAAAATCTTTAGGTAGCCTTTAGCACATCATCATAAACTAAATACTACAAAAATGATGATTCGAAGAAGGTTCTCCAGTTCATGCATGTTGCCCACTTTGCCTTCCGGAGGATCTTTGGATCGCCAGTTCTTCTGTTGTGGGAAAATTAGCAATATGTCAAGAGGATGGCATATTAGGTGCAATGGGAATCTCAAAATACCAAATTGTTTGAGATATTGTTATAAAGAAACTATTCAATTTTTAACTACGAGAAGCTTGGAAGTATAGTTTTCACTTCAATCTTTGGCATGACTTCGTTACTTAAAGCACAAGAGAGTAACAGTCACAACTTTTTTTTTTTAATATATTTTTATCTTTTTCTTCTATTATCAACGTTGTTGATAGTGTATCTCTTCCCTTAAGCAGCTTCAATAGATCATCTTATATCATAGATCCTGCATTTAATTTGTCAAAAGTTGCTGTTATTTTTTTAATTACATTTTCTTATATTTGGACACTATATATAGATTAATACAAGAACAAATTTAACCCATGACTTCTTCCCTACAGGTAATGATTGAGTGTTTGATTTTTATAACATCTCTTACAAAAAAAAAAAACAAAGTTATTGCATAGTAATATCTATTATGTAATATTTAATAGTAATAAAGTCAAAAATCGGTCTGCAATACAAACATGTATTACTTTCATTTTTATGAGGTGATAATATATTTTGTAATTTTTTTAGTAGCAAAATAGGCATATTTTTCTTTTTTTTAGTTGGTTATTTATATCTTTTATATCATGTCATTTTTACATCTTTACTACATTAAAAAAGTTATTTATTTGTCATAAAAGAAGACGCTAAGGAAAAAAAATGGCGTCCCACCTTTATTAATTAACAAAGCAAGACAAAACTATTTTTCTTCTTACCATTTTTTTAAATTAATGAAAGGCTTTTGATACATCATTCAACCCTTAAAAAAAAGAAAAAAAAAAAACTTTTTTAATGGGCTCCGTCAACCACACCGCCCAAATTAACTGCGGAAGCCGCAGACCTTATTTCTTCGCGATGACGCACACGACCACACCGGCAAAATAGTAAACACCCATCGCAATAAGAAATCACCACAATTGCTTTCTACCGTAATCAAAGGCTTGCAATACCGACTCTTTAGAGTCCTTTACCACGCACCGACATTACACCGAACTCTCTATAAACTCCCATCTCTTTGTATCGTTATCTAAAAAGTACTTCCTTTCCGCAAACTTCCAAACTACAAGAACGATCTAGCAACTATTCTTTTTCTTTTAATATATATATACACGAGTGTGTGTATGTGCGTTCAGTCAGGCAAAGATTTTAGAGATATAGATTAGAAGAATGGAGAGCGTAGATAGCAGAGGCAACAGAAGAAGAAGCCATGTGCTTGTTCTTTCATTTCCAGCAGTGGGTCACATTAACCCAATTCTTCAGTTCTCTAAGCGCTTGGCTTCTAAAGGTTTCAATGTCACATTTGTAGTCACTGTCGCCGTGGCAAAATCCTTGCAAACTAAAACACGCCCTGTAACAGTTGAGACAATTTCCGATGGATTCGATGAAGATAGTGTCAGAAAAAATGTAAGCCTCGAGGCCTACTTCTCTACATTTAAAACCGTTGGCTCCCAAACCTTAGCACAGCTCATTGAAAAACTTCAGAGCTCGGGGGAGGATCATATAAACAGCCTCGTGTATGATTCGCACTTGTCATGGGCTCTTGATGTAGCTAAAAAGTATAATTTACTCGGAGCTTCCTTCTTCACTCAATCTTCTGTAGTTAATTACATCTACCACCAAGTTCAACAGGGACTTCGGGAGATTCCTGTGGCTGGTCGGGTCGTTTCAGTTCCTGGATTGCCACCTTTTGAGGTTGACTCGTTGCCATCGTTTGTTTCCTCACCTGAATCTTATCCAGCATCTCTGACTCTTGTGTTGGACCAGTTCATCAATATTGACAAGGCAGATTGGGTTCTTGTTAATACCTTTGACAAGTTGGAACATGAGGCAAGTATGCAGTCTAAAAAGTACACGTATCTTTACATTCTAAAACTTTTACTAGTCTCTCTCTCTCTCTCTCTCTCTCTCTCTCTCTGTCTGTGGTGTGTGTGTATGTGTGTGGAATGTTTGATGTCTAAAAAATGAAGCTAATTTGTGCTGGAATTTTAACTGATATAGGTGGTTGACGCAACAAAGAAGGTGTTGCCAATTTTAACAATAGGACCTAATTTGCCATCTAGGTACTTGGACAAAAGGATGGAAGGAGATGAAGATTATGGATTTGACACATTCAAATCAAGCAGTGAAGCTGCAATGGAATGGCTTAACAAAAGGAAAGGTGGGTCGGTTGTGTATGTATCATTTGGGAGCATAGCTGAGCTAAAAACAGCGCAAATGGAGGAGATAGCATGGGCCCTGAAAGAAAGCAACTTCTATTACTTATGGGTGGTGAAGGCAACAGAAAAAAGCAAGTTGCCAAGCAATTTCATCCATCAAATTACTGAATCAGACAGAGGATTATTAGTAACATGGTGCTCCCAGTTAGAAGTATTATCACATGAAGCTGTAGGATGCTTTGCGAGCCATTGTGGATGGAATTCTACACTGGAGGCGTTGAGCTTAGGCGTGCCGATGGTAGCAATTCCATGTTGGAGTGATCAACCTCCTAATGCTAAATGCATTGAGGAAGTCTGGGAAATTGGGCTAAGACCCAAAGTAGGTGAAAATGGGATTTATGGAAGAGCAGATATAGAAGCATGCATTAGACAAGTAATGGAAGGAGAAAAAGCTGAATTTTTGAGAGGAAATGCTAGAAAATGGAAAGAATTTGCAAAGCAAGCATTAGATGAAGGTGGCAGTTCAGACAAGAACATTGAAGAGTTTGTCAGCAAGCTATTAATGTAATGTCAAATTTGGCTTCAACAAGTGTATGCCACCTGAGACTGATCTGGTAGGAAAAATTTCTCAACTCAACTCCCCTTTAATAACAGTTCTAGCTAGCTAATCATCGATATTTTATGTCCTGTGGTTGGAAAAACTAATTGTATGCGACAAATATAATAAATAGTTGAAATGCCCAAATGAAATAGTTGCAATGTCAAAATTATGCCAACAGTAATTACAAAATGGTTGCCTATATAACTACATATACCACAAATTTCTCCAACAGCTTCTCTTTTATTAAGCATCTTTTTTACATATAGAACTTACATACAAGAAATAGACGTGGCTTTTTGAGCCACTAATGATACTACTCTCTACCTCATTAATTTTATTCTATGTTGTTTATATGTTAGTAGAATAAAATACAGTTAGAGACAAGTTTTATAAGCTAGATAGATACATATGAAAAAGAACCGAAGTTACTCTGATCAATTAATGAATAGTATATAGAATAATGCATAGCAGTAAGCAAGATGCAATGTAGTAAGAAAATGATACACAGAGGTTGATTACGTAGTTCAGCCAACTAGCTTATATTTGCGGGGCTACGCTCTACTGCTTCACAGTAGGAACAACAACCTACAACAATACACTTCAAACAGGAACCTTTGCAACGTCTTTAAAACCTGAAGACCACTATCAAACTCTGCAAACAGATTCTCAACCTATATGACAGTCACCACTGTCTTGTTGAAAAATACCTACAGAGATACAACATCTTCCACGTTCTTTTGATCACTCAATAATACAGGAATAAGAAAATTACAGCTTTCAACTTTCAATACAATGATTTGAACTTGTCAACATGTAGTTTTTCTTTGTAATTTCAAGTGATGATAAAAGCTGTAGTCACCTCAGTATATATAGACTTAAGTGCAGAGCATTTCTTTAACAGACGAAAATTCTAGGTGATTTTCTTGGCATACTATGAGATCTATTGTGACAGGATACTATGAGCACAGTTGTTGGGATAACAGATTTTCAGAAATCTATTTCTTTCTAAGAGCAATAATGATCTTATATAACTTTTCTTTTTCTTCAAATTTGAGTTGTCTGAAAATGTTTTGAAGAAATTAGTTGTCCTATTAATTTCTAAATACATTGCTCACAATTTTGTATTTTTATTTCAAACAAGGATGGGTGCAGATTTTTTTTTAATCTTTTGATCGTCATAAAAGCAGTTTCTATATTCAAAAGGTTCAATATTTTTGAAAATAGAAACATGCCATGTTTGAAAGCATTCCTTAAAATCTGTTTCGGTCGTTGTGTTTCAAAGAAGAAGATATGCAATATACCAATTTTCAAAATAACACGCGATATCAATAACTAGCAGTACACAATGTTTTGTTTCAAAAAATAGAACTTGCAATATTCAGTTTTGTTGTATTCATAAAAGGATATTGTTATTCGAGAAGATCTTAAGCACCAAAACCTGCCAAGAATGATTTTAGGAACATTCCATAAGGTTTGAAATCATTCCCAATGTTTATGCACTATTTTTCCAAAGTTAATATGCAATATTAACCAGATTTCTAAAATTTAATGACTGCACATAATATTTAGTTTCTAAAAATGAATAGCAGCAATATTCCGATTTCAAGCCCGCAGTAGTCTGTAATATCTCAAGGACTAACAATGTCAATTAATCAATCGCGTGTCTACACACATGATTCCTAACAATCTCCTCCTTTGGCATTGTTTGGTGCAAAGCACACACACATCAATAAAAAACACATCAGCAGAAAGGAACAAACTAAACTAAATGTCTTCTAAACTAACCATCCTAACATCTATAATTTTTGAAATTGTTATTGTCTCCCCCTTTTTGCACACACAATGTCGAAGAGAGTCTTCATCAGCAACTTGTGAAGGATGGATTGAATGTAAAGTTGTTCAGTAGTTTTGTATATCAGTCGTGCATTTGGATACCCTATATGGCCTTGGTGGTTTGAAAATTCGGCAGGGGCTTCAGCGGAATTGGTGGCCTCGGGTATACTGGTGCATTCCATCTAGCAGTTTGTTAATGATTCGAATCTCCCCCTAAACTAGTATCTTTTCGGATGTGAGAACCCGAGCCACTTCATCCATATCTACATCGATATCAAATGGATGTTGTGGGTCACACTCAACAGAAGGAAGGCCAAGAAACTCAATGAGATCTGACGGAGAGAATGAGATGACCTAACCACGAATATAGTTCACATGGTGCCATGGAGACTGAGGATGAGTGACAACGGAAAATAGATTTGCATAAAATTCTTTGACAAAGGATGGAGAATAAAATGAGTAACATGTGACATATTTTAATAGTTGTTGTCTTTCCAACAGAGAGACCAAGTCAGCCTTGACGAAATCAGAATGATTGATCATCTATAACACCCCGGCTCTCGAACCTTTCACATACGTCATAAGTGACGTGTTTGTCTCATAACTTGAGACGTAATTTTACTCGTGTGTAATCACTCTTGCTTTCTATCTGAGAACTGAGATATTACTTTTTCTTTACATCACCTATCACATCTTTTAGTGGCACCAGACCATATTCCAAAGTACAAAATAAAGTATAAATGCACTTGCTTAGAAATAGAATAACAATAACCTTGGGATCACATAATAATCGAAAAGACATTAATTTATAATCAGAATTATGAACAATTTTGTGGGCTCCAATTTTGTGGGCTCCATAGCTAAATTTTAATTAGACAACTAGTGGCTGGCCTAATGGTTAACATTTGATAGGACTAAATATGGTGGGTTACATGCCCCATAATTGAAAATAGCAAATAAAGTCTATTTTCTAACATCCTCATACTGTGAGGCACACTACCACTGATGATTATTTTTTTAGATTCATTTGTCTGAAGTAATATCTTCAATAGTTACCTAAAAAAGAGTGACTGAAGTGAGCTCAAGAACCCAGTAGATTTTATACAAAAACATCTCACGCATTATAATAATCAAAATATAAACATGCAAGCACTTACAAAATATTAGGCGTTTCAATAATTTAGTTGTTTGAGTTGAGGTTAAGATTGAAAGGTTTTCTTCATTGGTATTCCAACTTAGGTTTAGAGTATTCAATGTAACGCCTGAAGACCTGTTACACACTCAAAACCCTATATCAGGATTGATGGCTCACTCGATCATCAAACCAGGGAATGAAATCTCACTTAGACTTTCAATCTCCTTTCAAACAAAGACCCGCTTAGGGCTAAGAATACCCATGGTGATGCTAGACTACTGCCACAGTAACTGCGTCACTATGCCAGTACATGGTTAGTTCTCTTAATCATCTTTGATTACTAATCACAAGTATATTCAATATAAGTAAACAATAGATACAAATAGACAACTTAAAATGTTTGTAATTACATTAATCATTCTATTCATCATAAGGCATGCATCGCATAGATTCTTAACTGTAAATTACTTTCATACAAAACATGGCATGTTATAAATCCTCAGTAATAGATCGACATTCATTCATAGGCATACACCCTAACATGTTTCTAAAACAACGTATAACAATAATCATACAGAATCATGTTTCATATTTTGACTAGAATAATATGAAAGAGTTCAAGTAGTCACTTCCACCTCAATAGTAGACTCTCTTGAATCCTTGCGTTGTTATTCCAACTTGTTTCGATTCTTCCACTATCAGTTTTCAAGATCTACGTTTTGAAAATATGATTTAATAACTGTTCATGAACAGTACCTATGTATAATACCGTATCCATGAATAGTACATATCTGTGAACAGTACTAAATAGTAATAGTGAACAACACCCTGTGAATAGTGTCATACTTGTAAACAGTAAGCGACGTATACGTGAACAATAATACGTACTAAAATGAATAACGGTCACAAAACTATCTCCAATCTTAAATAGAGACTTAAATAGAGTTATTATACTTATTTTAATATGGAGAGCCCTCTGGTTGTTCCAAAAGAGTTGCCCAGAAGAAGGCCTTCACTACGTACTCTAGCTTGGTAGTTTCCACCGCTTGTCCAAGGTGAGTCTTGAGATTTGGTGGCAAACTTGAAAAGCCACCTACGGACACTTTATGCCCAATCATTCCAAATAACGCTTGCATCCTCTGTCTTACCGTAGCTACTAGCACAAAGTTAGCCGATGTTTGTTTCTCAGATGTTGTTATTGCTTCTTCTCTGGGAAAAGAAGTTCATGACCCGCAGGCCTTCTACCTCCATGCAGCATTACTCCGTCAGGCATTCGCCCATTGATATGCAAAAACTATGGCTTTTTTCCTTCCTACTACTATATTTGTTGTCTAGAGCAGCCAAAGAACGAGAGAAGAAAATAGAGTAAGCAAAGAAATTATTTCTTTCTTGCTGGATTGAACTTTTAGAATGAGGAGGGGGGTTTATATAGATTTTTTGGCACAAAACGACAGAAATGAACAATAGTGAATAGTGTGTTACAGAAAGCCATAGTGCACTGAAAGTAATTTTGTCTCAGATGAACAATGCTACAATGCGCTACAGTAACTGTTGACAATGCAGTGCACTACAATACCATAGGCTACAGTACCATATTTTTGAACAGTGCGTATTATAAACAGTACCATCAATTTTTTTTAACCCGAGTTTTTTTTGGGTATTACATAATCATTTTGACCAAAAAGGGTTTTGATCGAATTTGGGACCACAGAGATTATTTGGATAGGTTAAAGAACAAAGAACTTTTGGCATCAGATGCCTTGATTTTGTGGACTTTGGTTGATCGAGGAACCAAGGCCGAGGGTGGTTCAGCACATGGAGATTCAGTAGAGGGTGGAGAGGACTTTGCACTGGAATCACAAGGAGGTTGTCCCATGTAGGAAGCATCCATATTATCTCTAGTTGGAGTGGGTCTAGGAGGACCTTGTTCTGTGATAGGAGCTGATGATGAAGGTGGTGGAGGCTTGGTGATCTTAACTTTTGATACACGGGTTTTCTTAGGGACACGAGGAACAAATGACTGTGTAGGTGCAGGTACACTAACTGACGATTTTGTTTCTCCACAAATGGTTGTGGGAGACTAGGAGATGTTTGTCAAGTCACAAAATCATCCCTTCATGGGTTCGAAGAACCCACATCGTGACAAGGGATGGAACCCAAGGATGTTGGAGGATTCAAACCTGATTTTGATCCACTGTGAGGTTGTTTGGATGAAGTCTGATGAATCTGAGACGTTTGAGCCAATACATTGGCTATCAGGACAGTGTCACTTGATGAGTTTGAATCTATGGACACTGGAATAGGACGAACGAACATTCGAGCCATCATTTTGAATCTTTGAGGTCCTAGATTGAATTCATCATAAAATCGTACTGGAGGCATAGATTAATTCTTCTCCTCACTTGAACCTAGAAGCCACCATGATGCTTTGAGAGAACGATTGATCGAGACAAAGTAGGACAATAGGGAGTGAGGAAGAAGATGAACAGGACAATGCGTGACTGTGAAAAAAAAATGGTGCAATTTAAATAACATACACGAATTGTGAGCCTAATTTGTGCCTAGTAATGAAATGCCACAAGCCGCTGAGAATTGAACTATTCATTTAATGTCGGAAATGAAAGGATGTTCAAGCAATTCAAATGGACATAATAATTATACATGCACTGATAGGCTGAGAGATTGTAAAAATGTAAATATGCATATATATATAATTATGGATTGGTTTGAACTAAAAATTAATGAATGTAGATGCCCTGTGAAACACACATTTTTTCATATCTAATTGCATCCAAAGGTTTTGTGAATATGTCTACTAATTGATTCTCAGAGATCACATGCTTTAGAACTATTGTTTTATCTTCAACCGATTCCCTAATGAACTGATGCCTAATATTGATATGCTTCGTTGAAAATGTTGAATTGGATTTTTGGATATGTCTATAGCACTTTTGTTATTACAGTACAGAATCATACTGTTGTTCTTAGTTTTATAATCATCCAACATTTGCTTTATCAATAGAATTTGAGCACAATAATTGTTTGCTACAATGTACCCTGCTTCAACAGTGGATAGAGAAATGTTGTTTTGCTTTTTTTTTTTTAACTCATCCAGGCAACCAAATTATTTCCTATATTAAAACAACCACCAGTTGTGTTTTTTCTATCCTCAATGTTTCCTGTCCCATCATTATCGTTGTAGCCTACCATATCGAGATTACTATCCCTTGACATCCAAATACCATACTTCGTGGTTCCATTAATATATCTTATTATTCTCTTGACAACCACCTATGTGACTCTTTAGGTGCAACTCGGTGTCTAGCACATACACTTACACTATAACTAATGTCCGACCAACTTACGGTAAAGTAAAGAAGGCTGTTTATGTGCTTCTATATAGGCTTTGATCTACATCCTTTTCATCTAAGTCTTTAGAAATCTTAGTGCAAGTGTTCATAGGTGTTCGCATCTGTTTTGTCATTTCTAAACCAAACTTCTTAACTAAGTTTGGGCATATTTAGATGGAAAACAAAAATACCTTCCGAGCTTTGTTTGATTTAAAGTCCAAGTAATTAAGTTTTCCAACCATGCTCATCTTGAATTCTTCCTTCATCAACTTAGCAAACTCATTAGAAATACTAGATGAAGTGGACCCAAATACTATGTTATCAACATAAATTTGAGCAATTACTAAATGTTTACCAACAAATTTTAAGCAAAGGGTTTTGTCAATCGTACCTTGAGAGTAGCCTTTGTTGATCAAAAAAGTTTTGAGACATTCACACCATGCACATGGGGTTTGTTTTAACCCATATAAAGCATTTTGAGACGATACACATGGTTTGGGTATTCAAAGCTTTCAAATTCTTTTGGCTTTTCAACATACACTTCTTCATTTAAATATGCATCGAGGAAAACACTTTTGACATCCATCTAGTGTAATTTAATTTTTTTAGCACATGCAACAACCAATAGTATCCTTATAGATTCAAGACATGCCACTAGAGCGAAGGTTTTATCAAAATCAATTCCTTCAATCTGAGTGTATCCTTGTGTTACCAAACTTGCCTTGTTTCTTGTGACATTTTCGTGTTCATCAATTTTTTTTCGTAGATCCATTTTGTTCTGATCACATTTCGTGTTCGTCAATCTGAGTTGTCTATGTTTTTTTCTGTCTCACTGCGTATTGCAGCAATCTATTTGTCAGATTCTTCGTTACTTTCTGGTTATTGTCCAATGATTGTTCTTTGGTTTGATCAATATTTTTTGCTTTTTCTTCCTTCTCATAGTCACTGACAGTGACATTGATAGACTCAATCACACATTGTGTGCGATTATTAAAGACTCAATATGATCTACTGTTGGTAGCATATCCCATGAAGATGCCTTCATTACTCTTTGCATCAAATTTGTTCAAGTGTTCCTTGTCATTTAGAATGTAATAGACACTACCAAATATATGAAAGTAACTTATATTGGATGTCCTTCCCTTCCATAGTTCATATGGTGTTTTCCAAGTTCCAGATTGTAGGTGTATTTTGTTGATTGTGTACGTTGTAGTGTTGACAGCTTCACCCCAGAATTTTGTGGGAAGACTTGCAACCTGAAGCATTACTCTCGACATTTCCTACAAGCTGCAGTTCTTTCTTTCAATAATATCATTATGTTGTGGAGTTTTGGGAGTAGAAAATTTATGCTTGATTCCTTGATCATTGTAGAAATCTGCAAAACTTTGGTTCTTGAATTCTCTATTGTGATTGCTCCTTATCTTCTGAATCTAGCTTCCTTTGTCATTTTAAAGCTCTTTGCACAAGCTTTTGAAGACATCGAATGTTTTTAATTTCTCCCTAATAAAGTTTACCCAAGTGTACTAAGAGAAATCATCAACACATACGTACACATATTTTTTTCCCAATACTTTCAATTTGCATTGGGCCAAACAAATCCATGTGCAGTAATTCGAACTCTGGTTGTGGTTGAATACTACACTAAGGGATGATTGGTTCTTTTTTGTTTTCCCAACTGACATGGACCACATACAACTATCTATTGGGTGTTTAATTTTGGCAGTCCACGCGCAGCTTCAGCATTGCTAATAGACTTTAATGTTTTGAAATTTACGTGGCCAAGTCATTGATGCCATATTTCTAAGGAGTTTTATAGTAGTGTTGCGACACTATTTCAGAAAAGTCATGATGCTCTTTTCAACCAGGTTGCAATTGTCGACAGTTTTTGTTCCCTTCATGATAGAAGCTCTTGTGTCATCCACTATTTGGCATCCTTCCTTTGTGAAGTTAACTCGAAGATCTTCATCACATAATTGGCTTATGCCTATCAGCTTGGCTTTCAGTCCCTCAACACACAACACATCTCTTAGTTTAAGTAGTCCTGCTACATTTAAAGTTCCCCTACCAATGACTTTTCCTCTTCCTCCACTGTCGAAGGTGACATAACCATCTTCGCCTACACAATAAGATGTTAGAAATTTCTTGTTACCTGTCATGTGTCTCAAGCAGCCACTTTCAAGGTACCAAGCTTCATCAGAACAGGCAGACAAAATAGTATGAGCAACTAGTGCATTGTTTATTTCTTTGGGAATTCATCTCTACGTGATTCTAGGTTTTTTTTTTTCTATTCTTCTGCAATATGTTTCTCTGAAGACTGCAACAATGCTTCCACTTGTGACACATATTGTTATAGTAGTAGCAGATAAGAATTCTGTTTGTTCGAAATCTATGCTTCAGTTTTGTAATGAGTTTTTTTCTGGATTGATTCCAATGCTTAATTTATCTAGTTCTAAGTTCACTCTTATTCCCAACCTCTGCTTTGTATACAAGAGCCCTTCAATCACAAGAGCTTTGCCCCATGTGGAGTATCTCATTTAGTTTTGACTTTCCTGTAATATGGTGTTGCAACGTTTGTTTTACAGCATTCAGTTTGTTTGTCAACTCGTCTATCTTTCTTTCTTTTTCCTTGATTACATCTTATTGTACTTTAACAGTTTCTTTCATCCCAATGATCTGCTCCTCTAATTCTTTGTTCTGTGTCGCCACCTACAACCATTTTTCATATATCAATTCATATGTTTCTCCTAAAATCATCTAGACTTACCTCGTCGTCTTTACTGTATGACTCATACATAGTTGCATCAGCTAAAAACACATTTTTAACAGGGGCAATGAATGCAATGAAGTTGCCTGTGTTCCCTTCATCTTCATCTTGGTTGTTATCAGACTCATCACTCTAAGTGGCATTCATTGATTTTTTTTCTTTAGAGTGTTTGTGCATTTGACTTAAATGTATCCTACGCCACCACACTCATGACACTTAATGTTTCTTGATCTTTTGTCCATTTTGAAAAACTCCTTCATGATTCTTTTGCCATCAAACTTGTTCTTAGGAGAGGAATTTTGTTTTCCATATCTTTTCTGAAAATTTGATAAGTTTTTGGTAATCGTTGAATTTCATCTTCTTTATCATCTATGCTCGTTTCAGTCTACAATGTTATGCCCTTTTCATTTTCCGACTCAAGATACCCATCTCATACATTTATAGGGAACCCATCACATTGTCAAACCTATTTGGTCATATCTTTGGCTTCCTCAATTGCAACAACTTTGGCAGCAAATCTGGGAACAAGAAATCTCAGGATTTTCCTCATAAGTTTTTTGTCTGAGAATTTCTTTCTCAGTTGAAAGGCCTGATTTGCAATGTCCAGCAATTGAAGGTGGAGATGGTCTCGTGCTCCTCCATCTTTAGTAGTTTGAACTAAGATGTTAAAAGCTAGAGTTTGGAAATGCGAACAGCATTGGTTCCTTCATGTACAGTCTGCAATGTTTCCCAAGCATCTTTGGTTGTTTAACAAGTTGAAATTAGTTTGAACTATTCTACGTCCAAAGCGTTGAAGATTGTGTTGAGGGTTTTGGAGTTTACAAAACACAATTTTCGTTCTTCCTCGAACCTGTCAGGTTCTGGTTTAACACCATAATGGTTTTTTTGAGACTGGTTGAGTCCATCCATCCACAACAACCCTTCAAGCATATTCGTCTAAAGATCAAATAAAGATTCACATCAAGAGGTTTGATGAAGACATCGGCTAATAATTTTCAGTTATTACATGTTTGAGAGTAATAATGTCATCTTCAACAAGTCCCCAAATGAAATGATGCCTAATGTCAATGTGTTTTGTTTGAAAGTGTTGGACTAGATTTCTAGATATTTCAATGGCGCTTTTATTGTCACAGTAGAGAGTCATAGTCCCATTTTTAATCCCATAATCAGATAGCATTTGTTTCATCCAGCGCACAACAGCTACTAGCTGCGATGTATTTAGCTTCAATCATAGACAATGAAATATTGTTTTACTTCTTACTCATCCATGCAACTAAATTATTTCCAACATAAAAACATCCTCTAGATGTGTTTTTTTTGTCATCAATGTTTCCAGCCCAATCAACATCACTGTATCCTACAAGGTCAAGGTTACTATCTCTAGTCATCCAAATTCCATATTCAGTAGTTCCATTAACATATCGGATGATCCTTTTAACTGCTGCTAAATGGGATTCCTTGGGAGCCGCTTGATAATGTGCACACACACCTACACTATAACTAAGATTCGAACAACTAGCAGTTAGGTATAAGAGGCTTCCTATCATGCTTCTATATAGACTTTTGTCAACCTCTTTTCCATCAACATCTTGGGATATCTTAGTGCTAGTACTCATAGGTGTTCTCTTATGCTTAGCATTACCTAATCCAGATTTCTTAACTAAGTTTCGAGCACATTTAGTTTGAGAGACAAACATACCTTCAGAACTTTGTTTGATTTGCAATCCAAAGAAGTAGTTCAATTCACCAACCACGCTCATTTCAAATTCCTCCTTCATCAACTTAGCAAATTTGTTAGAAAGTTCAGGTGAAGTAGATCCAAAAACAATATCATCAACATATATTTGTGCAATAACAAGATGTGTGTCACTAGTTTTAAGAAATAAAGTTGAAATAAAGTTTTATCCACTATACCCATTGTTGACGAGGAAGTTTGTGAGTCTCTTATACCAAGTTCGAGGTGTTTGTTTAAGACCATAAAGAGCCTTCTTCAGTCGATACACATGATCAAGATGATTTCTGTCCTCAAATCCTTTGGGTTATTCCACAAAGACTTCTTCATGTAGATATCCATTTAAGGATGCACTCTTCACATCCATTTGATGAAGTTTGAAATTCAGAGTACAAGCTAGAGCCAAAAGGATTCTAATAGATTCAAGATGAACCACAAGGGCAAAAGTCTCGTCAAAGTCTATTCCCTCAACTTGGGTATACCCTTGAGTAACAAGACGAGCCTCATTTCTAGTGATGTTACCATGTTCATCTGTTTTATTCTTGAAAATCCACTTCGTCCCAATGACATTTACTTCAGGTGGTCTAGGAACTAATTCCAAGACCTGGCTTCTCTCAAGTTGTTCTAGCTCTTCTTGCATGGCCACAATCCAGTTTGCATCAAGGAGAGCTTCTTTAACATTTTTAGGTTCACTCATTGAAGTGATGCATGAGAATCTTACTATTTCTCTATAATTTTTTCGCGGAATGTTTCTAAATTGTCTTCCTTGGCACATATCACCAATCATTAGTTCAAAAGGATGATTTAATTGAACCTTGGATGATGGTTCTTTGATTTGTTCTACTTCTAGAATTTTTGGGTTGTCTGTTAATTCCTCTATGTCACAGACTGCTCAATAGTTGGTCTGTCAGTTTCTTCCAAATTTTCTGGGTCGCTTTCCTACAGAGAATCCTCATCATGTATTCTATTTTCAACCTTCTCCTTCTTCTCATAGTCACGTACTATGACATTTATGGACTCAATTGCACATTGAGTGCAATCATTATAGACACGATATATTCTACTGTTTGTAGCATATCCTAGAAAGATACCTTCATCGCTTTTTACATCGAATTTTCCAAGTTGATTCCTGTCATTTAAAATGTAACATACACTTCCAAATATGTGAAAGTAACTTACATTTGGTTTTCTTCCTTTCCATATTTCATATGGTGTTTGTTCTGTCTCTGGGCGAAGATACACTCTGTTAATTGTGTAGGCTGCTGTGTTGACTGCCTCAGCCCAACATTTTGTTGGAAGGCTCGCAACTTGAAGCATTACTCCTGCCATTTCCTGAATATTACGGTTCTTTCTTTCAACTACACCATTCTGTTGAGGTGTCTTTGGAGCAGAGAATTCGTGACTAATACCCAATTCATTACAAAGATTAGAGAACTGTTGGTTTTCAAATTCCCTTCCATGATCACTTCTAATTTTCTGAACTTTGCTCCTTTTTCAGTTTGCAGTTTTATTCATAGGTTTTTGAAGTTGACAAACGTATTTGACTTTTCCCTGAGAAAGATAACCCATGTAAATTGTGAAAAATTATCGACACAAACGTACACATACCTTTTGTTTCCAATGCTTTCTGTTTGCATTGGTCCAAATAAGTCCATGTGGAGAAAATCAAGAATTCTGGAAGTGGTGGTAAACTGGGTAGGGGGTGTTTTGTTTTTTCCTACTTGCCCAGCTGGCATGGACCACAGACTGCGATCTGATCTGAATTGAGTTTTGGCAAACCGTGAATAACATCAATTCTGCTGATGTTCTTAAGAGTCTTGAAGTTGATTTGTCCAAGCTTTTGATGTCAGATTTTCATAGTGTTCAGGATAGTGTTGTGACACTGTTTCAGCAGTGTCATGATGCACTTTTCAACTTTATAGCAATTGTCTGCAGTTCTAGTACCCTTCATGAATGATGTTCGTGTGCTGGTGGTTACGCTACATCCATCCTTGGTGAAGTGAACCAATAAGTCTTCATCATACTGTTGACTAATGCTAATCAGGTTGGCTTTTAAACCTTCAACGAACAGCACGTCCCTCAGTTTGGGTAGTTCAACCACATTTAATGTTCCTCTGCCAATGACCTTCCCTTTTTCCCCATCCCTGAAGGTGATGTGACTATCTTCTCTTGCACAAAAAGAGGTTAAAAAATGTCTATTACCTATCATGTGTTTTGAGCAGCCACTGTCAAGATATCATGTTCCATTTGAGCATGCGAACAATGCAGTATGGGCAACCAATGCCCTGTTCTGTGTTTTATGCACCCATCTCTGAATAGTTTTGGTGTTATTCTTTTTGTTTTGTAGGAAATCTTGTTAAAGCTTGAAACACTGCTTCTGCTTGTGTCCCTTTCTACTACAAAAGTAGCAGATAGATTTTTGAGTTCCTCTTGTGACATTAGACTGACAAAAGCGTGTTTCTAAGTAGGCAAGAATCTTTGGTCTGATTTGTTTGCCATGATCAGTTTCATTCTTGCATCCAAGACCTCTTTTATCGCACGAGCTTTGCCCACTTTCTAACATTTCTTTCAGTCTCACCTTTCCAGAATTAAGGCGTTAAAGAATTTGTTCTACACTGTCAAGCTTACTTGACAATTCATCCACCTTTCTTTCCTTCTCTTTGATTACTTCATCTTGTGCTTTTAGAGACGCTTTCAACTTACGAACCTGCTCCATTAGTTCTTTGTTCTGGATGTCATCCTGCAACCATTTATCATATATGAGTTCATAAGTGTTGCGAAAATCTTCAGAAGTTACTTCATCTTCACTTTCATATTCAACAGAGAAAGTTGTAGCAGAATTTGCAGGGGGCGTGTGGACAATTGGTGCAGCGAATGCTACGAAGTTGTTTGTAACTCCTTCTCCTTCATCTTGACTGTTGTCAAAGTCATCGCTTCAAGTCACGTTCATAGATTTCTTCTTGGGAATGTTCGCACATTTAGTTTGAATGTGTCCTAAGCTTCTGCACTCATGACACTTTATATTTTTGAACCAATTTTCAGAATTAAGAGATTTCTTAGCATATTTTCTGTTATCAAACCTGAATTTTAAAGATTGATTTTATTTTCTATATTTTTTTAGAAATTTATTGAAATTTCTGGTGATTAAGGCGAACTCATCTTCCATGTTAAGCGTGTTGGTTTTTGCCTGAAGAGCAATCTCTTTTTCTGTTTTTTACTTTGGGATACTCATTTTAGAGGTCTGTAGAGATCCCATGAGTTCATCAAGTCGCATTTTGGTGAGGTCTTTTGCTTCTTCAATTGCTGCTACTTTTATTGCGAACTTAGGGGGCAATGATCTTGAAACCTTTCTTACCAATTTTTCATCTGAATATTTTTCTCCTAGTAAGAAGGCTTGATTTGCTATATCGCGTAACTTACTGTTGAGGCTGGATATGTTTTTATGATCTTCCATTTTTAGCATTTCAAATTGGAACGTAAGCAATTGCAATTTAGAGATGCGAACAACATTTGTTCCTCTCTAGGTTGTCCACAAGGTTTCCCAAGCATCTTTTGCAGATTTGCATGTGGCGATAAGTTTAAATTGTTCTGTATCAACTGCATTGAAAATAGAGTTGAGGGCCTTTGAGTTTGCTTGGTACAATTTTTTTCATCCTTGGACCATTCAAACTTTGGTTTGACACCAGAGTTGTGATCTGAGGTAAGAGTTATCCAGCCGTCTTCAACTGCTCTCAAAGCTAACTCATCCACTGATTGAATGAATATATGCATCTTGGTTTTCCAGTAAGTGTAATTTCCTTCCTCAAGAAGTGGAGGTCTAGTGATAGATCCTCCTTCCTTGGGATGGTGCTTCTTGGTGGTAGAGTGACTCACTTTTCCGTGGATCTCACCTGCCAAGTTAAAAGCTTCAAAAGTGAAGGTGACCCGCTCTGATACCAATTGAAATTGATAGAGTCACTTGATCCAACTGAGTTCTAATGTGCAACAAGGTAAAAGATACTGAAACAATGAGTAGAAACACATCAGGAATGATTACGCAGTTCAGCCCAATAGCCTAAGTCTGCGGGGCCTCGCTCAATTTAAAAATCCGCTAAAGTTTGTAAGTTACACTAGTTCACAGTGGGTAATCTGACCCATAGGGGTACACTTCAAACACTAGACTCAACACCAAACCTAAGTCAAGAAGAAAACAGTTTATCTCTGCAAATTTCTTTCAGCCACTACCAACAGTCTCAACTGTATGTGCTGAACTCTAATTAGGTAAAAACTACAGCTCCTTTGATCAATCAACAAATAGAAAAGTAAATACAATAAAGCTCTCAATGAAACAATGATTAACAACTCGATGATAGTCGTTTGAGGTATTTTTTAAGTGATGATGAAAGATTTAGACGGTTCAGAATAAATAGATTTCAGATCAGAGCATTCTTTGGCAAAATAGATTCTTGGCAATCTTTTTGAGCAGACTGTTCAATTTACTAGTCTCATCCACTGTCGGTACAGTCTTGACAAA
This sequence comes from Tinospora cordifolia, assembly GCA_030144865.1. Classification (NCBI taxonomy): domain Eukaryota; kingdom Viridiplantae; phylum Streptophyta; class Magnoliopsida; order Ranunculales; family Menispermaceae; genus Tinospora; species Tinospora cordifolia. The sequence continues at coordinate 23,529 of JAJIYU010000912.1, forward strand.
TTTTCAGAAATTATTCCCAGAATAGCAATGATCTTTGGCAACATACTATACTTTTCATTCTCCTTCTATTCTAAGTGGATTGAAATGATTTTGAAGGATCAAAGCCAACTTGTTTGAATAAAAAAGATTTTGCGTTCTTTCCAAAAGAAAACGTTGCAAGATTTATTATTAAAACAATTTATGGATTAAAGAACGAGTTTCATTTTTCAAAAGGAAACCATATTAGAATCACCCCAGATACAATGCTAAGAAAATCAATTAAATGTTTTTAAGAGAAACAGAAAATAAGAGCAGGATGTCATTCAGAGTTAAAATTCCAAAAACTTATTTTGCTTACAAAACCATTTTGAAACAATTCCATTTTAACGACATCAGATCATTCCAAAAAGATATGCAAAGCATTGTGAAATTTTGAATTCACTTTCCAAAAATATCAAAACAGTTCCTTGCAATCTTTACATTTCCAAAACACACAATATACCAAATATTTCAAATCAGCATTATTCTGATATTTCAAATCATGCAGGGCATATTGTCAATATTTCTTATGAAACACAATATTATGGATTGCATCAAACACTGCCAATATATCCCCAAATTCTAACAATTATAAATTTTGTTAATATTTTTCTCGACATAATTTTATATAAAGTATACCATTTTGGTTCTTTTTGAGTGGATGAACCAATCAATCTATTATTGCATTTGAAATCGAGTCTGGCCAATTGCCAACCAATTCTAATACTTAAAGAAAAATATAGAGAACAAAAGTTTAAAAAAGAATCAATTTCATCTCAATTTGCTACAATCTTCATATTGATACACTTGCAAAAATTTTTCTAGAGTTTTTTTTTTCAAATTTTACAGGAATAATTTTTTTCTTCAGACAATTATTGAATTGAAAGAAACTTCTAAATTACATTTGGCTCCTATAAAATGAGCCAAAAAATTCAGGTTCCCATTTTTTCCTTCAGTTATTTGGATAATTACAAGCAGTTAGATTACCAATTTTCTCTTGATATAAATTATTTTTTTTAAATATTCATGAATTAGTGACTTTACCATTTTGTTCTTTAATTTTGATTACACTTATAAATTAGGCGAGCTCACCTTTTAGTCCTTGGACTTCCCCAATATCTCTCAACCCAGTTGTTTCCTTTTAGGATTATGAGGTTACATGGTCTACCATCAAGCCTTATGCAATGCATAACTTACATGAGACTCCCAATAACATCGGAACATTCTAATTGTGGCATCTACCAGTGCTTTTTTATTTACTTTAGCTGTGGCTCAATAGAGGTAGAAGTTGATTTATGATCAAAATGACCCTGTTTCCTTAGGATCTTTTTCCTGTGTAATGTGGCTGATTTAATTTTAATGCATTATCTTTTTCTCGCAATCTTACTGTGTTTTCTCCATTATAATTGGTAGTAAAGACAATTTTCTCTTCAAACAAATCATGCTTCCCTACAAATTATTCTAGTCAACATTTTACCATACTATTTCATAAGCCATGTGATTGAAACAGTTGCTTGGTGGGCAATCCAACACTTGCTTGGCAGGCAATCAAAGACAAATTTGAAAAGTATCTCCTCTTCTGCAAACTTCCATACGACATGTACGACTAGGTATTTCTCTTTGTGGGCTGATCAATGAATATTTTTATTTTTATGAGTTCTTATTTTATTAGTTTTGCCGATTGTTTAGCTTTCTATAAAACTGAACAAGAATCTTTCTTAATCTAAATAGGGGATTAGTATAAGACTGTTAATATAATAAGGACGGGTAACAGTATGTAATAGATCATAATAGAAACATTGAATGATAGACTATTTTTTTTTTCCCAATTAATGAAATCTTCGTCTCCAGTGCGAGAGATTTTTCGTTGGACTACTAAAATTTGTAAATACCCTTTTATTTTTTCTTATTGTAAACTATATTTGTGTTTATGTTTGTGTGTGTTACACTTCATAAATATTTATAAATTGGTATTAAAGTCAGATTTGTACAATTTGCAAACACCTGGTATACTTCTCATAGTGTGACAATTCTTAGTTTATTGTTGTTACACGGCTAGGTTTACTACTATTGTCGTTTAAGAAATAGGGCTAAGGAGAAATGATGTGGTAAATGATAGAATTAACGAAACGAAAAGAACGAACCTAGAAGTCAAAATTTTACTGGTAATATGTGTATCAATAATCAATAACCTATAATAAAAGAGAGAGTTTGTAAAGTACTGTTCACTTTTTTCAATGGCCCATCTTTTTTAGATCATTTTACCCCTTTCTTTATTATGAATTACAGTTCCACGTACTGATCACTTTTTCAATAGTCCAATTTTTTAAATATTTTACTCCCCATATTTGGAAGCTTTTTTATTACTTATATATATATCACATTATATTTTATTTTTGTTGAACAGTAAGGTAATTGTTCATTTATTTATTTAATAATAATTTGCATGTGCATGTATATTTAAAATAACTTAAATTCATCTATTTGATTCTTTCGTTAATCATTAATAAATGCGTGGATTTATCTTCAAGATTTTTTTTGCAGTCAATATATATTAATTTTACTTTTAAATAAATATGTGTAAACAAGTTTAATGATGAGAAATTAAAGTATAAAATAACTTTTGAAAACAGTGTTTGTATTTATATTAGAATAAACATTAAGTAATGTATCAAATTATGTTGTTTAAGGGAATTCATTTATCTTATGATCTTTTATTTTTTATTTAAAAGTTTATAGTTAAATATTTTTCTTGTACATAAACGTTGGTGTAAATATTAAATTTCCATTATTATAGGATTACTTGTTAAATACTTAAGTCAATAATTAATTAGAATTTATTATTTTCATAATATATTGGACATGTTCAAAATTTTAAAATATGACAGTTTGTATTTTCTATTCCAAGATTAAATTAACTTAAGAAAATTTAATTAATGATTTAAATATTCAATTAATGTTAATTACTTAACTCAAGTTCATTAGGTTTTATTATATTTACTTTATTTTTTTTTTGTCTTTATTTTAATATTTTTCACCTTTGAGTACAAGCTTACCTTAACATTTCATTGGTTTTTTTTGTTGGACCATATGCTTCTTTTTTCACCTTTTTTATGTATTACATTTAAATTTAAACTTTTATTTAGTCAAAGATATAAAGTTTGCTATTGTTCAATTTAATAATGATATAATATATTATAGTTTTATTTTTATAAGTGAAATTAATGTTCGAATAAAGCTCATTATTTAAATTTTGCTTATATTAAATAATTAAATACACAGGATTTAGTTACTGGAGTAAATTATTAGTTAAAGCCAAGAGACTTATTTTCTCAAGAAAATGAACAAAAATGGTGATAAAGTACTTTATTAAATATGTTATATGAGAATGAGAAAAATATCAATATATTTGATTTTTTTTTAATTTTATATGTTTTATAGAAGAAGAATTTTGAGATAATACATTTTAATTTATTGAAATTATTTATGTCTATATAATTTTTTTTGGTCTCAAATATGATGTTGTTAATTTTTTGTTTACTATTTTTAATGCAGATCTTATATATGTTAATTACGAAAATGTTGTTAATATTAATGAATACGTGATACTAAACTTCTTAATTAAAATTTTGATATTATTGTGTTATTTTTCTTAGATGATGTCGTTTTAACAACATGATATTATATAAAGTATTGTTTTCATATTATACTTCATTTCACACAAGCGCGAGTGTGCACACACACACATATACATATATATGCTTACTATTTTATAGTGAGATAGATAAATGGCTAAAATACTTTTTTTTTCAAATTTCTTAAGTACCTTATAGTAAGCAAAACATGAAAATGATTATGCACAATTATTTATTATTATGAAAAGATTAGTTTTAGTTCATTGTGATAGTTATTATTATTTATTTAACCAATTAAAGTTATTCGTAAATTATGAGCATGTAACATGATTTTTATTATTCTATTTTAAATAGCACATTATAATCTTTATGTCGCACGACTGCTTTGATTAGTTGCAATAGTCAATATTATATACATATATATTTTGGCAAAATCATGTAGATTTCATAAAAATATATATCTTTATTTCTTATTGTTAAAAGTATTAAGGTAATTATTCTTAACTGACATATCAAAAAAAAGCTATTGTTTACTTATTTTACATAAGTTTTAACTTTGTTATTTTGTAAAAATTTTTAATAATAACATATATTATGTTACTTTATGTAATTATATTAACATTACTAATGCTCTATAATTGTGCTTTTGACACATGCAAGGCCCGTGACCAAACTAGTTAGCATAGAAGCAAGACAAAGTTTCTTTGACTTTTGTGGGTTGCTTTACATTTTTAGAGGTAGGACTCATTTCTTATGTGTCTGAATATCTCTAACAATTGGACATAGATTCTAAGAAAGAAATCACCACTCGTTGTTGCACCTTAACGCCATGTCATGGCACCGTATAAACTACTTTTTGCGAGATCATGTCATTCAAAATTGGATTCAGTTGTATTTTTTCAATAGGTTTAGTTTAACAAGAACTAGATGATAACTACATTTGAAAATCGATATGATTACAAAATTTAAGGTTAAGACATTTATTAGAAAATAACTTCAACCACTCCCAAGGTGACAAGCAGTTGTAAATAGATAAATTACAACATTTTTTAATATGTAATTATATTTATTATGTGGCCAACAATTTTTCTTTTACATAAATTGGGCATAGGTGACATGCAATTGTTTCATATAATTAATACAACATTTCATGATTGTGTTTGCAAGATGTAAAATGTCATTTTAAACAACATTTAGGGAGATAAGCCCTAAATGTAAAAGTTTAAGGTAGTTTTTAACAGCTTACTTGCAATATACATCATCATAAATATGTTTTAACAGCTATATTAATTACATGTTATTAAAATATACTATTAAAAGTGTTTTTTTATCTCTGTTAGTGTGGGCTCTTTTGGCACAAGACAGGCTGCAAAAAGTATAAAAGGAAAAGATGCATTACCTTAAAAGCTAACATACAAAGAATAGTATAAAATTATGGAGAAAGCATTTGCTACTATTTTCTTATGCTCAGGTGATGAAGTTATGAGATAAATTGAAGAGGAGGGTGTCACTACAAATTTGTGGTTAAAACTGAAATTTTAATTTGTATCTAAAAAATCTATAAATAATCAATAATATGTGGGGAAGTTATTCCAAGCGCATGCAGAAGATGAAGGACGATCTATCAAATAAAATCATGTTGAGCTAAACAAGGTATTTATATAGCTTTGAAAAATATTGGATGTAAAATTAGTGATGGTAAGAAAGTTGGTTATATATATGTATTATCAAGACATAACATTATAGACAATACAACAATGTATGTGGATAATTGCTCATTAGACACAATTGTGGCTTATGTGACTAGCCCACCTAAGTCAAATAGGACATAAGATATTGAGTCAAAAAAGGCTTATTTGGGATAAGTAAGGTTGAGAAGTTTGAACTTCAATAATCATTATGTGTTGAAAACAACATAAAGTTAAGTTCAAATAGGAAATTTACCACACTAGATCTACTATTAATTATATCTGTTCAGATGTATGGGGTCCTTCCACAATTCTTGTACTTGGTGGAGCAAAGTGTTTTATTATCTTTGTTGATGACCTTATTACATGTGGTCTAAGTGGAAATATTATAAAGTAAAGATGAAGTTCTTCAATAGTTCAACTAGGCAATTAACCATACTAAAACTACTCTTGATTATATCCATTCAAATACGTAGGGTCCTTCCACAGTTCCTTACTTAGTGGAGCAACGTATTTTGTTACCTTTATTAATGACTTTTCATGTGTAGTTTCGGTGAAAATATTGAAAAGTATAGATGAAAGAGTTTAAGGATTGGTTGCTCTTGGAAGTTAATAGATACCATCGCTGCATTGTTGCAGACTATAATATCTCACATCAATTCGACTCCAAGGGAATTTTTGGGCTAAATGTGCATTCGATTGTGTTTTATTATGCCGAGCACTTTTGGGAGACTCAGGTTCAAGTCTTACCAAGAACAAAACCCTACACCCAGTTAGTGGTGGCTAAGGTGGGGACAATATCGTCACGGTGGGCTCTGATTGTTACAAATGGTGTCGGAGCCGCTCTATGTGTATCAAAGGTGTGAATCTCGAGGACGAGATTGCTCCCAAAGGGGGTGGATTGTAATATCCCACATCGGTCCGACTCCAGGGGGATTCCTAGGCTAAATATGCATTCGAGGGTGTCTCATTGTGCCAAGCACTTTTAGGAGACTTGAGTTCGAGTCTTGCCAAGAACAAAACACTACACCCAATCAGTCGTGGCTAAGGTGGGAACAATATTGTCATCGTGGGCCCGAGTTGTTACACAAACCCTAAGTGTAAATCATGCCATCAAGAAGATGAAGACACTACACATCTTGTATGCCACTGCATTCATACACTAAACCTTTAGCATTATTTGGGTGTTGAACATGTTCGAGACCTTCCTAATGCTAATCTTCATGATAGGTTCTATGAACATTGTCACTTCGAAGATGGGGCTAAGGCTCAGAAGTTCATGGTAGTATTATGGATCATATGCTCTCAAGAAACATCATCCTCATCCAAGGTCTAAACAAAGCAATGACTTACTAAAGGTTTCAATTATAATACCCCAAATATCTATAAGACCTCCACGTCACTAGTGAGTAGTAAAAATAAAATAATTGATTAAATAAATAAATAAAATAATAAGATACTCGAAAACCATGTAGAATAAGCCTAAATAAATATAAAAATGAGATAAATTCGAAAAGCACAAGAAATGGCAAAGAAAAGACGCAAAAGCCAAAATTCCACTAGTTACCACGGTAAACGGAAGTGATGACCATGGTAATTCTACTCAAACCCAGAAAATGAAAAGAAATGTGTCACCCTAGTTATTGCGGTAATTCAATAGTGACCACGGTTATAATACCCCAACTATTTTCTGTATATATATATATATATATATATATATATATATATATATATATATGTATGTATGTATGCATATGTTATTTAATTGATTAATTGGTATAGACACATGCATATATATTAATTAGTAACTAAGTATGTGACACTTTATTAGTGCATATACGTATATATATATATTTGTCATTGATATGCAATTAATTAATTGACATAGAAGTATATAGGGATATGCATTAATTAATATTAGACATAGAAATGTTGGGTAAATATACTCTTCTCTATTTAAATAAGAAAATAATATTTTGAATAATATACTTAGGACGATATTAATATAGAAAAGTATGTGTGTAAAGTATTATTAGATGCATTCATAAATATAATATGTTATTTACTATGATATTAATATATATAAAAAGAGTATATGTGTAAAGGAAATGCATTCATGAATATAATATTGTTATAGTCCCACATTGGAAAAATAGACAAAACTAGTTGAAAAATGACTTTATATAAACCCCCATACTCTACCCATTTCAAATATAGAAAATGATAGTCCCACATTGGAAAAATAGACAAAACTAGTTGAAAAATGACTCTATATAAATCTCCTTACTCTACTCATTTCATTCATCCCAAAGCAAGAGTTAAAATTTCTCTTGCTCTTTCTTTGTCTTTTTCTTGGCAACCTTAGTCTTTTTTTTTCTTGAGTTATTCTAAATAACTTGCGAAGTAGTAGCAACGAAGTGCTACAAAAATTTTAGAAAGCGATCTCAAGGTGAATTTCTTTCCTTTCTTTTAATTTATTATTTTAATTTAAATAATGTTTGCTTGTTTTATTAGTTTGATTTTATTCTTGTCCTTTGTATTTATATTATTCGATTATTATATTGCTTATGATCAAGAAAATATGCTCTATAGTTGCATCTTGTACGATCTTCTACATCAGAAATCGAAAGTCAATATTCATGTTTTACTATTTGAGTGTTTAAATATTGTTGAAATATTTATTTATTATACTATTGCACACATAAATAAGATTAAACAAAGATTTCAACCATGTACCGGTACGGGGGACTTTCTATATTCCATTTAAAATTGGAACTAGTTGTCAATACTGACACCAAAATAGAACGAGTTTCAGGAATAATCCCACTAGAGATGGGTTTGAGTTTCAGAATTGATCTCTCTCCTAAGATCTGGAGCACAAAGGTTATTTCCGTTCGGTCTAAATTACGACTGAAATAATATGTTGTTTGAATCGATTTAATCCCTGAAAGTATTTGATATGCTTATATTATTTTGGTTGAAATAATGAATTAAATAGATGGAATGATTCACTAGGCTTTTTAGCTCACCCCCTATTTTTCACATTTGAGGAAATTAACTTATCAGCCAAAGTGGAGAATTATATGTTCCTTTATGTATTTCATTGTAAGGCATGCGAGCCCAAGCTAAATTATGTTTTTTAGTTTTAAAGTTACTTTCGCTATAATTGACCATTGTACTCAGAATTTTTGAATGAATAAATGAAGGATCTTATTTATTATAATGTCATTTTGTACATAGACTAATGTACACAGGAACCCTTATAGATTTGGGTCTAAGAAGAAGAAAATGTAGCACAGGCCCGTCGCCCGGATGGCCCAAGATTATTGATTAAAGAAAATTAGATTGTCAAATGACGTGGAAGATGGGGCTCGGGAGGCAGGGTGTTACAAAGGTAATCGCAGAAGAAACCCAAAAACGAGCATGAACATCAGCCTGGTTACCGCGATAATATTGATTATCATGGTAATTTTCGAGTGAACGAGGTAATTTGTGGTTTTCTATAAAAATGAAATGTTTGCACAGAAACCCTAGATCCAGGATTCCTTGCACTGCAAATCACTCTTTTCTCTCCTAAACCCTCACCAAGCATTCAAATTTCATTTCTTAACATTCCTTTTGAGTTCCAAGGGTGGTTTGAGCTCATTTAAACCCTTCTCTACCCATCTTCAAGCTTAGATTCACTAAGAGCAACATCAACAAGGGTGGATCCAAGTGGAGGCACGATTCGAACTTGTTCGTGCTAAGGTAAATCATGAAACTCCACTTGAAACCTTTGATTTCTTAGCATTTCAAGTTATTTTCGTAAGTGTAAACTCGTTTTCCCTTGAAGCACAAGTGATTGGAGGTTTGCGAGACCTTGTGTTGGCAAGGAACGAAGCGGAGACGCATAGGGCCCTAAGGTATAATGATTTTCCTTTAGTTGATGTGTGCTTTAAGCCTAATGTGTGTATTGAAATGTTAAACACGTGTTGTCGATTCCAGCGACCTCGATAATGTGTCCCCTACTCCGTTTTTCATCGATTTTGTGTACATCGTGGAACATCGATATAAGGGACATAAATCTAGGATTTTGACATGTTTTGAATGCTTTAGACTTACAAAAACCTTGGTATCGAAATCTTATAGATTGAAGATCTAAGGCGTGTACGACGAGGAGTAGGGCACTAAGAAAATGAGATACAGGTGGGTGTGATTTTTGTACTTCCTAGCCTTATTTAAACTTTGAATGCAAAACATGTTGTATGTTTACTTTTAATGAATACCTAGAATCATGCTAGGGCAAATCTGATTGATCTTGATTGGAATGACGTGATGTGTGTTCATGATGCTAAGTTACTTGTGTTATGACATGTATAGATAGAGATGCGTTGATTTCCATTAATGGTTGAACATGCCTGATTAATTTACTTTGAATGTTACATATGATGACTATGTATGAATTGGAATGGCATGTGCAACTAAAGAAGATTAAATTAAGATTTAATAACTCCACATACCGGGGCAATGACCAGCTTTTGGGTGTCACCATGGATGTCCCCACCCGAGCTGACTGTGACAATTGATTTTGTCTTCGAACAAAGAGTTATCGCGAACTTTCATCCTTAGATCGTGGTCCTGAAAGGAAATTGGCCCTCGGGCGTTACCCTCGGATTCGCTCCCAAACCACACTAGGACATTGAGAGCAAGGTTTTTTCGGTCTTGCGTATGATAAAATAACCAATATAGTGTTTGAAACGCCTTAATGTAATGAAAGTGTTTGCATATTTTGTATTCTAGTTTGTATAATGCTAGTGATGTATAGGGATGATCCACTGGGCTCTCAAGCTCACCTCGTTATTTCATTACAGATGATCATTGATACTGCAGGAGTAGACCAACCACGAGGGGACATCATTTTGGGTGATACTTCACTGGGAGGTTGTTACAGTTTTTAGTTTTTTTTTAGTTTAATGTTTTATTATCATTTTGTTATAAATAGTTCGAACTAGGCATGCACCCTCTAGCTTTTAAAATGTCTTTCTTATTAATTTTGACATGTATCAAACTTGGCCATAGGCCTTATTTTATTTCTCTCTGAACTATATTTTCATACTGAATTTGTAAGTATTTTAAACCACTGCATACATCTTCTTGATGAATTTCACTTTGCTGACAAAAAGAACTAGGATCTTAATGATCATTGTATGTTTTAAATTGACTTCATAACATATTTGAAAGAAAGTTTTGAAGCATGAGATAGACAAAATGAGAACGAACCGCATAAGCCTTCAGTTCTTGATGAACGTCCCGAACCCGGCATCTCCCGCCGAATGGGCGCGCACCGTCTCCGGGCGCGGCGCTGACGACTCGTCGCACAGAGAGAGAGAGATAGGGGAACCGGGAGCTAAGGTGTTACATCAATGGACCTCTCTCCACAATTGAATGTAACATGCTTTCTTAGGTAAGGGTCATGTAAAGGATAAATTGCAAAGATTGGTCTCGTAGTAACGTCCTTCAGAATAGTAGATCAAGTTAAACACTAATGGAGTATCTAAAGGTAATCTAAAGGTAATATTTGGGCCTCATAGGTCATGCTTCAAATATAATGGCTGAGTGGTGGAGCATTCGTGAAGGTCTTCAGTTGGTTTGGAATTTGGGCTTTCATAAAGTGTATCAAGAAATAAACTTCATAACAACTATTGTTCTTTTGAAATCTGCCAACATTACTAACATCCTCTTTGGCGTTTGCCTTGGATTACCGATATTTTCTCCACCATGAATGGGAGGTTCATATAAAGCATATCCTTTATGAAGTTAATCAAGTAGTGGACTGAATGGTTAACTTGGCTATCGAAACTCAGTTACAACCTATAGTGGTGCAATCTCCTCCTACAGTCCTGTCAAATTCTATTCTCTGATTTTTATTATGTTCCCTTCAAGGGACTCTAGTGGCCATCGTATTCCCATTAGAGCACAAAAAAAGAATTGTTTAAGGTTTTTAAGAAGTGGAAGTGAAAGATTGATAAGCAAACTAGTAGAAGCACCAATATAAACAATTGATAACAGTGATGAATATACTAGCTAGTAAGACATTGTCAAAATGTTGTGAAACTGAAGGCATTAGGAGACACTTATAATTAAGAGAACACCAGAATAAAATGAGTCTGTAGAGAAGATGAATCACACTTTATTAAGAGAGGATGCAATATATGTTATCTAGTATTGGTTTATGTAAAATATTTTCGGTAAAAGCAACATCTTCTTTCTTTGTTAATAGATTACCATCTACAATTATGGATTGTAAGACTCTAATTGAGGCATGCTTAGGTAATGCTACAAATTAGTGCTTTGAAAGTGTTTAGGTTTTCAGCTTACTATCATTTAAATAAAAGTAAGCTAAATCCAAGAGCCAAGAAATCCATAGTTGTAGGTTATGTAAAAGGAGTGAAAGGATATTTGTTATATCATCCTAATTTGCACAAGATTACGGTTAACAATGATGTGGCATTTAATAAGTCTACTTTGATGTCTACTATGCATATAAATTTTGAGGAAGAAGATAAACGTGACTTTGTCGAGGTGGAGTTTTATACTACAAGAGAAAAAGTAAAGAGTAATATAGTAGAGATAGTAGGTTGAGCCATTGAGTACAAATAACAAGAGCAGCAACAATCTTTATTTAGTAGCAAGGCTTAGAGGACTATTAGAGTGTCGGGACCCCTTCCCTAGGCCGAAGGGCAACCCGACCGGCACGGCGGCTCAACGAACTGACTCATCGAGTCGAGTCCTCCCAACTGCCGTTAAGCCTTTCCAACCTCGACATCAATGCCACATCAGAGTAATCTAAACATTCATTTAATTTAAAGTGCGAAAGTAAACGATACATTACATGTTGTCATGTTCTAAAAGTACAAAGGTACATAGTTCAACATTTAAAAGTTCAGGCTTACAAAAAAAAATGACCGACCTATCGATAGAAACAAAAAGGGAATACAAGACCACACGGGAAACTAGGCTATCACAACGCCTTTCCCTCTATCAGCCGCTGAAGAACCTGAAATGTTAGTAGAGTAGTGAGCCTAATATTCAACATGGCTCAGTGAGTAGGAAAACCAGTATATCATCTAACTAGCACTCCAAAAACCGTGCATGTATGCATGAGTAGTAATTGAAAGCATGGTATGTAGTAAAACAATTATAAATAGTGCAACAGTTAAGGAAAAGTAATTTAAATACATGCAGCTCAAAACTATATCCAGATTAGGGTTTAAATCATCAATACAACCCTATGGTCATCGCTCGAGCGGGTCATGAGTCAGGCGTACCGGCCACTCAAGCGGGTCAAGGGCCAGGCGCATTCATCGAACGCCCTAACCCTGCGCTCGGTCCTCAAGTGCCATGCTCGAGCGAGTTTGAGGCTAGGCGCACTAATCATATGCCCTAACCTCATCTCTCGGTCCTCGAGCCTAATCCAATCGCATCGTGTACCCTGACCCTGCGCTCGGACCTCGAGCCTATGGTCTCACTATCTATGTACGACTACATCTATTTCAAATCAACCATGTAGTTCAAACATATGAAACCGTTTAATCGATGACAATTTCAATCATTTTCCATGCAAGGAATACAGTTAAGACAACAACTAAGTCAAACTACTCACTTCGGGTCCCGTACACCGATGTCCCCTCGACACTCGGCCCAGTCCCACTATATACGCTCAAATCTGCATTATATTAACTCAATTTCAGTTCCTCATGAAATGTTATTTAATTTCGGTCCCACTATCCCTAATCGGTCTTAGTCGACCCAAAATTCGACTCGGTCAAACCTAGTCGACCGGTCAAACTTAGTCAAACTTGGTCAACCTCGATCAAACTCGGTCACCTTAGTCAAATTTGGCCAATATTGGGTCAATATGGTCAAAATCAAGTCAATTGGGTCAAAATTCCCAATTTTTAATACTTAACCAATTCTAAGCCTTTTAGTTTAATTTGCGCAGCAAATTTGTCAATTTTCTTGCGATCAATCCAACCGTTGGATTTATGTGAAACTTTCTAGATTTTATTTAGACCCTTCAAATATTCACTAGAATTTTATATTTCTATTTTTTGATATCATTTGACACATTTTCCAACTGAAATAACAGGAACCTCCAATTCTGGATTTTCCTTTCTATCTATAGAGTGGAGTTCCCGAATTTTCTGTGATAAATCCGACCATTGGATTTGAGTGAAAATTTTCAGATTTGATCTAAATCATTCAAGTGTTCCCCGAAATATTTGTTTCACATTTTATGATCTCATGTACTATGGTTTTTGAGTGGAATCATAGAGATGCTCAAATCTGGTCCTATTTGTTCTATCTGCGCAGCAGGACTTCACCATTTGTTTGCTGTCAATCCGTATATCGGATTTGTGCAATATTTTTCAGTTATGATCTACACTTCCTAAGGTGTCTCCCGAATTTTATTTCATGAATTTTAGACCCGGTCTAGTATGTTTTCCAAGGGTGATATCAGGAAATTTTAGTTTTCCGGATTGCAAATGACAGACACTCAAAAGGCAGCCTATTTAACCCCCTTAGACTTATCTATTTGAGACCAAATTTTTACACAATATTCTTAGTTGTTTAATGAATGTATCCTCCAAATTTCAGGCAAATCAGACACCTCACAAAATCACGGTACTTCTGCAGATTTTCAAAAAAAAAATTTTTTTTTCTAAGTATCGGATAAGCATGTCCGGCAGCCTACTTCGACGTCATTTTTGACATCCTTCCAGTATTTATTTGTCATTCTTCATAATATAGAAAATGAAGTAGACATAACAAGCTTTAAAACAAGCTAAGATACCTCAAAATCGGAGTTCGGATAAGTGAGATATTGGCCTCGCAAAACCAGACGAACTCAATGGTTTGATTTTTCTGGGTTTCGCAGTGACGAACAGCCCCCCTTCGACGCTATTTTCGACATGTTTTAAGAGGCCAGTAGGTATTTCTCATAAAAATAAAAGTTGAAGTACACATTATAAGCTTCAAAATGAGCTATGGTACCTTAAGATCGAAGTTTGGATGAGTGAGATATCGGCCTTGCAAAACTCGGACAACACACGTTTCTGGGTTTTTTGCAGTCGCGAACAGCAAGATTTGTGGCCATTTTTGCTCTAAATGGTCCCTGCTCGTGATCAATGGCTTAGACCTTCTTGAAGATGGTAGTTTGAGCTTTCCAACGACTATAAGAACATGCAAATCTAAGGTGGGATGAGGGAGATACAAAGGGTTAAAGGTGAGGTGTTCAAAATGGTTTTCCTGCAACTATGTGGTGTTTGAATGATCATTCCAACCTCTTTTGAGCATCATTTCCAGCTGCAAAGTACTTGGTTCGTGGCTCAATGTTCCAGCAAACAAGGAGAGGTATTTGGGGATGCATTAATGTCCAATACCATGGGAAAAGTTAGAAGGAAAATCTGATTTTCCTAGCTGAAAATCAGGAAGAAAGAGAAGGAGGAAGGAGAGGGAAAAGAAGAAAAGGAGGAGTGGGCTGGGCTGTGCGCCCCGCCCGGCCCATATGGGCCTGGGCAGCCCAGGCCCATGCCCTTGGGTTGCCCAGGTGGCCCAATTCTATCTATTTGATTTTTTTTTTTTTTGTTGCTTTTTTTTCCACCTTTGTATATATGTATATATACACTTATATAAACTTGTTTTTCATCATTTTTTTTTTAAATTGTTAAAATTACTAGTAAATCACTTTTTCATCAAATTTCCAATTATACACCCATTTTTATCATTTATCTAATTATTTTTTTTCAAAAATTCAATAATCACCCAAAAATTACATTTTCATCCGAAAATTCTATTAATCATTCTAAAAAT
Organism: Tinospora cordifolia; assembly: GCA_030144865.1. Classification (NCBI taxonomy): domain Eukaryota; kingdom Viridiplantae; phylum Streptophyta; class Magnoliopsida; order Ranunculales; family Menispermaceae; genus Tinospora; species Tinospora cordifolia. Next base: position 38,722 of record JAJIYU010000912.1, read on the forward strand.
TCCACGATCAATCTGAAAATTCAACAATCAATCTCAAAAGTCATTTCCCTCAAGAATAAACATTTTTCTTATGATTTCATATATTTTCTCCCCAAAATTGTATTTTTTTTCAATTACTCTAATTTTCTTCAATAATAAATTCAAAATTGGGGAAAATTGAGAAAAATTCATACATTTCCACTAAAATTTCAGAAAATTCATACATTAGACCCGATAATTTTTGTACATCAAATTATGGGTCGTCACATAGAGCATGATGTGCTATGGGTTTGAAAACATGATGACGTATGGATTAACAATGTATTGAGATGATCTTTCCATTTTGGGGAAGCAATAAGCTCTAGTTGTTTTGAAAGATGGTAAAAAAGTCATACAAGATGAGATGGATTCATTATTGAAGAAAAAAACTTGGGATCTAGGAAAGCTATCCAATGATCAACACATTATTGGGTGCAAATGGGTCTATTACAAAAAAAATACATTTATTAAAAACCAGACAATGTGAGAAATAAGGCAAGGTTAATTAGTAAAAGATATACAAACAAAAAATGCAAGAACTGCAATGGGATGTTTTCTTCTATTGTAAAATACACTTCTATAAGATTTTTACTAACATCAGTTGACATTATCTACTGGCATTTAGAGCAACTATGTATCAAAAAAAAAAAAACACCCTTTCTTACATAGGGACTTAGATGAAGAGAAAATTAAAGAAGTCTTTTATGGGCTCAAGCAGACACCCAATTAGTGGAATAAGAAGTTTGGCACTTTTATGATTATGCAAGGGGCACGGAAAGTAGTATGAAAGTTGTCTTTGCTTTCTAAAGGTTTTAGACGGCTTTTATGTTTATTTGCTATTATATGTTATTGATATGATAATTGCTGCTAAGAGCAATGATGAAATCAACAAGTTAAAATCTTATCTAAGTTACGAGCTTGAGATGAAGGATTTGAATGCAACTAAGGAGATTCTTGGTATGGAGATATCTAAAAGAGGAAAAAAAAAAGAAAAAAGAAAAAAGGACAAGTTAACTACAGAGCAAAGAAAATGTTTGGGGAAAGTGTTTTCAAAGATTGGAAGGGCAAACTTTAGGCTTGTTTCATTGGTAGGTCATTTTTACTTTCAGTAGATATACTTTTCAGTGCTGATGAACAATGTGAATACATGAATCATATTTCATATGTTAGTACAATGGGTATCTTGATGTATGCTCTGATGTGCCTAGGCCAAACATTTTACATGTAGTAAGTGTGGTCAATGACTGTATGCCAAAACCTATAAAAAATATTAACAGGCAATGAAATGGTTGTAAATATATTTTTAAAGGACATTATATATTAGCTTTTTAATGAGACATTGATACAATCTTATGACAAGTTGTTATAGGGTAAGTGAATTATGATTATGTTGGTGATATAGAAAGTGACATTCTACTACAAGTTATGTATGTATTCATTTTGGCATATGGTCTTATTAGCTAGATGCATATGTTATACACTTTATTGCTTTGTCTATTAGTGAGGTAGAGTATATAACAATAGTAAAGCCTGTGAAAGAAGCTTAGACTTCCAGGTTTGATTGGTAATTTAAGAATTATCTTATAGAGTATATTGGTTCGTTATGGTAATTAGAATGCCACTCATATGGCTAAGAACCAAGCGCATCGTGCCAAGACTAGTCATATTAATGTTCGATTCTATTTTGTTCATGAGATTATCAATAGGAGGGTGAGCATTTTCTTCGCAAAAGACTAATGCGAACAATAATTTACAAAATAGTCACAAAAATCATGGTATTTGTCAATAGATAGTTGATTTACATGTGGCTTAGATACTTTATAGGCTCGAAGAATGTTTTTACATATGTATTATTTTAGTAGTTTTTTTAATTGTAATAATTTCTTGTGTTTGAATAGAAAACTAAATGATATTTTTTTTTAACCAGATTAAAAGATTAGGTGTAAGACTCTTTGTATAATAAATTGAAGTACTACGTGAATGGTAGATAAGAAGAAAAATATTGAATAATGTACTGATTTTCTTAAATTAGTGAAATCTTACTTTTAAGAAAGTGAGTGGATTTTTGGCTGACTACATAAATATCTGCTAATTGCTTTGATTTTTGCATTGACATGTATAAATAATATCTGCCTGCATACGTGTCTAAAACGACTCTGCTCCAAAACATTTTCTTGGCGGGCAAGCATGCCAAGCAAAGACACAACTGAAAAGTATCTCCTTGACTTCCGCAATATATGTAAATATACCGAAAGCAAGATAAGTTTGAAAAATATCTCCTCTTCCGAAATATTAGAAGAATGGATAGCAGAGCCTACAGAAGGAAAAGCCATGTTCTTGTTCTTTCTTTTCCAGCCCAGGGTCACATAAACCCAACGCTTCAGTTCTCAAAGCGCTTGGCTTTCAAAGGTCTCAATGTCACATTTATAGTCACTGTCTTCATGGCAAAATCTATGCAAACTAAACTATGCCCAGTAAAAGTCGAGACAATTTCCGATGGATATGATGAAAATGGAATCGGCGGAGCTGAAAGCTTCGATGTCTACTGCGCTACATTCAAAACAGTTGGCTCCCGAACTTTAGCCCAGCTCATTGAGAAGCTTCAAAGCTCGGGTGATGATCCTACTTGCTGCCTTGTGTACGACTCACACTTGCCTTGGGCTCTTGACGTAGCTAAACAGTATAATTTAGTTGGCGCTTCCTTCTTGACTCAGTCCTCTGCTGTAAATACCATCTACCACCAAGTGCAACAGGGACTACTGGAGATTCCTGTGACACGTCCGGTCGTTAGGCTTCCTGGGTTGCCGCCCTTTAAAGTTTCTGAGTTGCCATCTTTTGTTGCCTTACCCGAGTCTTTTCCAATGCTTTTAACTTGTGTGTTGGGCCAGTTCATCAATATCGACAAGGCAGATTGGGTTCTTGTTAATACCTTTGACAAGTTGGAGCATGAGGCAAGTCTTGCAATCTATAAATACA
>JAJIYU010000913.1:0-42166 GCA_030144865.1 Tinospora cordifolia
TTTATTTTCAATCTTAAATTTTATTAATGTGTTTCACTATTTGTTATAGGTAAAGTTGATGAAATGGATTTAGAAGAACGTATACAAGATGTGTTGAAGATAAGCACGAGTGAAAATTCTCCATCAACTGAATGCTCAAAAGCTTCAAGTTCTATTTACAATTAATGTATTTTTTTTGTTTTTGTTTTTTTTTTTTTTGTCATGATAGACCCATAGTGTATTTTGTATTGAAAACTGTCTTTTTGTAATGCTTGTTTGTGGAGGATTATAACAGGCTATAAATAGGTTATGACAGGTACAAATAGGTTATAACAGTTACAAACAGGTTATAATATGTTATAATAGGTTATAAATAGGTTATTTGGCTTAAATGGGTTGTAAATAGGTTACAGGTTATTTGGGTTAAATAAACTGGTTAAACAGATTGTAAATATGTTATTTTAATAGGTTTAACGGGTTGTAAACAGGTTAAATAAATGGGTCGTGTCAAGTCAAACACGACACAATATGACTTGTTAATTAATCGTGTTAAACGTGTCATAAATGGGTAACCCGTTTATTAAACGTGTTGTGTTTGGGTTTGTGTATTGTGACCCGATTAATAAACGGGTCGTGTTCGGGTTGGCGAATCATGACACGATTATTAATCGTGTCAACCCATTTATGACCCGCCGACCCAAATTGCCACCCCTAGCTCGAACTTTTAGAACCCCATTGAAACATATATATATATATATATATATATATATGTAACACTTGAATTTTAAGAATACCTCTTTATATACATGTTGGAGCCTCTAATAGGACATATGGGTTGGATATTCAGATTTACTTTGTGGCAATTCTTGTCATAGTATTATAAACAGGTCTATCATAAATGAGTGTGACCCATGTATTACAAACTCAAATCTGATCTATTTATTAATCGTGTCATATTTATAAATTTAAACCCAACCTATTTATTAACTGTATCAAAATTATGAACTTGATATAACATATTTAACTTTTTATGATCAATTTTTAAATTATTTTTTATTAAAAATGTATAATATATTAAATTTAAATAAATTTTAAAAATTTTAAAAATAATAAAAATTTAATAAATTAATAAATATATTAATTTTAAATTAACTTATTTATAATTTATCTCTTAAATTATATATAATCGTGTTAAACAGATCATTTTCGAGCTTAAAATGTTAACCTGTTTATGACTTAAAATTTAGTTGTGTTTAATTGTGTTCAACCCATTTTGACCCAAACTTGTTAAATGTGTGTTGTGATCAAGTTGGCTTATTGAGTCGTGTTGCAAATTGTACCCCCTACTTTTAACTATCTTTGCAGACCAAACTTTACCTAGCTATATAATTTTAAGGGAAAAACACATTTCTATACAAGAAAGTAGAAGTAATGTAATACCTTGAAAATTTCTCGAATATTAAGAATATACAAATGAGTTCATTAAATTGTAAAAACACATTAAATACTCAGGGGTAAAACGATAATTTTACCTCTTAGGGGTAAAATAGTAAATTCACATGAAAAGGAAAAAAATACTGCCACCCTAATTATTGCAAGTAATTTTACAAAAAATTATTAAAATATGAATAGTGGAATGGGGTAGTAGGATATATATATATATTAAAATATGAGTAGTGAAATAGTGTGGTGAGATATATATATATATATCAAAATATGAGTAGTGGAATGGGGTGGTGAGATATATATTAAAATATAAGTACTAAAATAAGGTGATTGGCTAAGGTTGCCTATAAATAACACCCTTCTCTTATCCTCAAACTATCTCATCTCATTCTTCTCTTCTTCATTCTTAAAAGAAAGAGAGTCTTCTCATTATTCTGTTCTTCATTTTCTTCTCATTTCTTTCCTAGCTCAATAGAAAGAGAGTCTCCCCATTCTTCTCTTCTTCTTAGTTCTCTTCTAGCTCAAGAGAAAAAGTGTCTTCTTGCTCTCTCTTTGAATGAAGAAAAAAGGTTGAAGGCTTGAGAAGGCTTGAAATACTAAGATGAAAAGGATTAGCGATAGAAGGTAGAAGAAGTGATTTCTAAATTTTATCTTATTTTTTTTATTCAAGTATTATGTGCATGGTAGTTTGCCTAGCTTAAAAATATGTCATGCGTAGAAATGCAAGATTAGGGTTGTATGTTAATGATGCATGATTGTGATGATATGATCTATGCTATGACATGTTTTTCATGAATACATGCTTGTTACTGTTATCTTAAATTCATCATGCCACTGTTGATCACTAATGAAAGATTAAATGAAAATTATCAACCGTGTACCGACACAATGACGAATTTTCATCGTGAGTATTTCAAACGGGCATTTTCGGAGTATGAATTCGAAATTAACCCCACTTCATCAATAATAAGTTTGAAGATCCTAATTTGACCTTATCCCATAAATATAGGATATTGGTGTGTAAACCTTTCAGTCTTAACATCAACTAATAACAAAACAATTGTTTGAATCATATATTCTTTTTAAGTGTTTGTTATGTGTGTTCCATTTGATTTGAAATAATGAGTTAAATATTTAGAATAATCCACTGGGCGCGTAAGCTCATCCTTCCTTTTCTAACCTTTTAAGGAATCTTTGAATGGATGTTGCATAGTTAATTAATTTTTATTCATGAAATGTTTAAGTTGGAAATGTTAGCCCTAATTTCTACTTTATGTTAAACTTCAGTTTGATGTAATAAAGTTCAAGGGTCCTTGTATTTCATGAATATTCAATTCAATTAATGATATTCATTTGTTTTATCAAATGATTTCACATATATTTTATAAAATCTGTCTAAGTGTTTGTCTTATTGAATTAAGACCAAAAGAAATAGAATAACGTCACATTGCATGCCTCCTGGGCAGTGCACGAAATAAGAAAGAGACGTTTAACGAGCAAGCATATAACACGAACATGCCAAGACAATTTGGGCAGGTGGAGGCCAGGTGTTACTAATAATTATATAAACACTAGTGTTTTTACTTTTATACATATATCAGAAACTTAATATCAAAAATATCATGAATCATTAATTAACAACTATTAATATAATATTAGTATATATTAGTGTACAGTCAGTATAGCATTAATATAACATTTAACTTATAAACAATGGTATAACATTAGTATATAATTGATATAACATTAGTATACGGTGCTAAAAAAATCATTAATTAACAACAATTAGCATACCAAAAGTTAGTAAACAATCGATATAATATTGGTGTAACATTTATCTTATAAACAATGGTATAACATTAATTTATAGTTAGTATAACATTAGTATGCAGTGCTGTAAAAACTACTGATTAACAATATTAAATTAGAGATTATACTGATATTTGGTATACAAATAATATAATATTGGTATACAAGTTTTTGCCACTTAGATCAGAACACAACTACAATAACAGCAATAAAAGACTCTTCTTCTTCTTCTAGCACTGAGCAACAACCAAAATTTGATGATAAGGAGGCGAAGAGTGCGATCCAAGCCAGGTATCGATACATCCCACGTGAAATTGATGACCGCACTAAGGCAAGATTCAAATTTTGTCTCCATCGGCGAACTCTGTCAAGCAGATTGCACAGTAAGCTAACTTTCCGTCGTCACTACCATTCATAGTTGGTTTCAGAAGAGATCGAAGCACACTCTTCTACAATCCTTTGTTTTTCGGAGCTTGAGCTAGTGAATGGTTTTAACGGTTGATCTGCGGGAGCCAAGCGCCAGGAACCACAGCTGCAAGACATATTACGCAAATTAGAGCATAAAAGAGAGCAACTGAGATGACGACAAGGTTAGAGTCGACGGTAATAGACTCCAAAGATTCCTCTACCGTCACGTTCAACTAGCTGAGAAATCTTACCTCAGAACTCATAGAGATAGAGATAAAGAGAGGAAGTGAGAGAGAGAGAGATTTCTAAGTGAGCAGAGTATCGGTAACCTTCCGAACTTAAGTTCTTATAGAGAGCAGCAAGGGGCAACAGAGGCAAAGCGAAGTAGAAGAACAGTGGCGAAGACGAGTAGTGGCAACAACGATGAGGTGAGGTGATGGCGGTGAGGGGACAGACCAACGGCGTGGAACGATCAACAGCAAGGGACAACAGTGGCACGAGCATTGGTGTCACGGGTAAGATGAATGCCCCAAAATTTTTCACTGCAATATCACACGTGTGCGGACTGATGAATGCTAGACGGGGTTGGTTACTTTCGAACCAAGTCCTTCCCGTGAGTACACTAGAGTCTTACTTTAGATCAGCAATCGAAACCAAATCCCAAAGGCAATAACACTTGGGCAGCAAGGCGTTATCACACTGAGCAGAATATGATCGGATCAACATACACAAAAAGACACACAAATAGGCACACAGAGACAACTCTTTATTACTCAAATAAACCAATTACAGGGTAATCCAAGGCTAACTATCCGAGTACAGCCTATGGGCTTATATAAAAAATTGCCCTTACAATCATGTGCTAACGATTCTAGGGAGTTTTGGATAGTTTCATAACTTCCTTGATGGTCATCTCCACTCCATCTGTCCCTTGTCATGTCTACGCCATCTGTCCATGATCATGTCCACACCATCTGTCCATGCCATCCTTCCATGGGGGAAGTTATGGACGGTTTCCATAACTTCCCTGGGTGAGCATCCGAGTGACATTTGTCTCTGGGAAGTTATGGGCGGTTTCCATAACTTTCCCTTGATCAGCCATCCGAGCAGCATCAAAGGTGAGCATCCTGTCCGTGGTACATCTGTCCCCAGCAGTTAGTTCCAAGGTGCTCCCATGATCTGCTGTTCGTGGGGAAGTTATGGACGGTTTCATAACTTTCCTAGTATGCTATCTCATGCCACATGTCCTGGGTAGTTCCCCAACTGAGCTCAACTACTGGTAACTTCCTCCCCAAGTGGCGATCACTTTTGTGTCCAAGTACATGGGTGGTTGGTTACCCGTCCCAATCCCCTGTCTGTGCCATTCCCTATTCTGCCATGCTCCTACACGTGCAAAACTTTCAGCAACCGTCAAGTCATCCGGCAATTGTCTGTGTTCAGCTTGCTCCGAGGTGTGTACATGCGCTTGGCCCTTGGCCTGCCAAGCTAGGCATCATTCGGTGATCCGAGTCAAGGGTCTAACAAACCTCCCCCACCAGTCTCATTCGTCGTCCTCGACGAATGCTGAGCAATGTACTGGTTGATTAGGTCTTCGAATTGCCATAGGGTGGTGTCCCTTTCCCATAACGTTTCTGATGCTGGTAACCCTTTCCATTGAACTAGATAAAAGATCCTTCTGTTTCTCTTGCTTTGGCTCATGACCCTCTTGTCAAGTATGGCTTCAGCTTCCTTTTCGAATTGAACCCTGATGGTGGGCGGGGTTCGCTTTGAGACTTGTCTGTCTGGATTCAACAAGTCTTCATGGTAGGGCTTCAAAAAACTCACATGAAAAGTGGGATGGATCTTGAGGCGTTCGGGTAGCTTCAATTTGTAAGCTACTCGTCCCACTTTCTTCATCAACTCGAACGGACCATCATACTTCGGGAGCAAGCTCTTGTGAACAGTCTTGCTATTAACCCGTTTCCAAATTTGGGGTGGTACGTTCAGTAATACCTTGTCCCCAACATTGAAATTGAGTTCCCTCCAGTGTTGGTCAACATACTTCTTCATCCTTCTGATAGCCTTAGAGAGGTTATCCTTTGCTTCCTCCAGCATCTCCTGCTTTTGCCTTGCAAATCTGTACGCTGCTGGGTTTCTTCACAAGCTCTTTAATTTAGCAACTTCGTGGGGAGTAAGGGGTTGTTGTCCAGTGGCGACTTCAAATGGGCTCAATCCGGTACTTGAGTGTTTGTGTAGGTTATAACAAAATTGGGCTATAAGCAATAGCGTTACCCAATTTGACTGACTTGCATTCACAAAATGCCTCAAGTACTCTTCCAGCAAAGCATTCACCCTTTCTGTCTATCCATCAGTCTAGGGGTGACTTGCTGTGGAGAACTTCAATTCTGACCCCAAAAGTTCAAACAATGCAGTCCAAAATTGCCCAGTGAACCGAATGTCTCGATTACTAATGATATCCTCCGGGATACCCCAATACTTTACTACATTGTTGAAGAATAATTCAGCAGCAACATCAGCAGTACAAGCATGAAGGGTCTGGATGAAGTAGCATACTTAGAAAATCGATCTACAACCACAAAGATAGATCGATATCCCTGGAATTTAGGCAACCCAGTGATAAAATCCATGGAGACGCTTCTCTATGGCCTCTCAGGAATTGGCAACGGTTCAAGTGTTCCAACTGCCTTCTTCTTCTCAGTCTTGTCTAGTTGACAAACCAGACAAGTTTTTACATAAGCTTTCACATCTTCTTCCATTTTTGGCCAGAAATAAGATCGAGACAGCAATGCTAAGGTCCGCTCCACACTTGGGTGTCCAGCCCATCGTAAGTCGTGTGTCTCCCTTAGTAGTTCTGTCCTTAAGTTCCCTCCTACTGGAACAAAGAGTCGACTACCCTTTGCATAGAGCAGTCCATCTTCCAACCATAATCTTCGTACGACCCCTTCCTTAACTTGTTGAGCCAACCTCTGGTAAGTGCTATCTCTAGCACCTTGTTCCTTGATCTTTAGGAAGAAATCCGTCTCTATAGTAGTGATGGCTACCAATGTTTTAGCCACCATCTTTTGACTTAATGCATCTAGTACCGAATTGAGCCTTCCTGGTTTGTGCTCAATTTGCATGTCAAATTCTGCTACAAAATCCAGCCAACGAATTCGTTTCGGGGTCAACTTCTTCTGGGTCAGAAAGTAAGTAACAACAGCATTGTCTGTTCTTACTACAAATCTCGTCCCCAACAAATAATATCGCCAGGTATGCAGGCAGTGCACAACTGCCAGCATTTCTTTCTCATGTACAGGGTACCGTTGTTCTGCCTCATTCAACTTCTGACTTTCAAAAGCAACAGGGTGCCCTTCTTGAACTTGAACGCCTCCAATGGCTCGATCAGAGGCATCAATGTGAACTTCAAATGGCAATTCGAAGAATGGAAGTTTTAATACAGGTTCAGAAGAAATGGCTTCCTTCAACTCCTTCATCGCTTGGTCGCAAGCTTCTCCCCAGTTCCAGGGCTTGTCTTTCTTCAGCAAGTCCGTGAGAATAGCAACCCGCTTGGAGTAGCCAACAATAAATCTCCTGTAATAGTTAGCTAAACCAAGGAAAGAGCGAAGTTCAGGTACCTTAGAAGGTGTAGGCCATTCTGTAATCGCCTGTACCTTCTTCTAATCCATTCTCAGCTTTCCTTCACTGATCACGTGCCCGAGAAATGTTACAGTTTCCTGAGCAAATTCACATTTCTCCTTCTTCACATACAGTTCGAATTCCCTTAGTTTGGTCAGAACCGTTCTGATGTGCTTTACATGGTCTTCAAGAGTCTGGCTGTAAATCACTATATCGTCCAAATAAACTACTACAAACTTGTCAATGAAGTCATGAAGCACACTGTTCATTAGGTGATAAAAGGTAGCAGGAGCATTGGTGAGGCCGAAAGGCATCACCAAATATTCAAACGATCCATACCTTGTCACCATTGCCATCTTTGGTTCATCCCCGCAAAATTCGAACTTGATAATATCTTGAACGTAAGTCCAGTTTTGTTAAGAACCTGGCTTTGGCTAACGGTCGAATAGATCAGTAACAAGTGGAATTGGATACTTGTTTTTCACGGTAAGCTTATTCAGAGCCCTGTAGTCCACACACATCCGCAACGTTCCATCTTGTTTCCACTGGAACAGGATAGGCGCTCCAAATGGGGCCTTGGACGGTTGGATATACCCTGCCTCCACTAACTTCTTTAACTGCTTTCGCAGTTCTTCGAGTTCCTTGGGTGCCATCCGGTACAGAGCTTGGGCCGGGGCTCGAGCACCATCTACTAGTTCAATAGCATGATCTATATCCCTCCTTGGAGGTAATTTCTTTGGCAACTCAGGGGGCATCACGTCCTCGAACTCTTTCAGCACCACAACAACTGGTTCAGGGACTTCTATAACTTTTCCCTCCTTGACTTCCAACAAGGCAGCAACATAAGTTAGATGACCCTTTCGTAGGCCATCTTTAACTTTAATAGCAGAAAACATGGGTATGGCTTCAGGGGACTGTCTCCTTTCTCCTTTCTCAGCAGGCACAAAGCAAGGGTTTGCTTTGTCCATGATGAACAATCCCTTCATCGAAGGCATCACAGCTATATTCTGAGCCTGCAAGAAATTGTTACCCAGAATAATATCAAAATCATCCAACGGGACGACCATGAAGTTAGCCATACCTGACCATTTTGATCTCTGCTCCCTTTGCCATGCCTTTAATAGGCTTTGCCTCAGAATTCACTACTTTCATCAGCTTCGGGTTCTGGGAGAGAGTTAACCCGAGGTTTTCTGCCAAAGGGACATCAATAAACGAGTGCGTGGCACCCGTATCAACCATTGCCAAGATTGGACAGCTTCTGTTGATCACGACCTCCACGTACATCAACCCATTGTCGGGGGTCTTTGCCTACTGTTGAATGACATTCAACAGTCTTAAAGGATTAACCTGTACTTGGTCAGTAGGGTTCTCTTCCTCAGCTATCAACGCCGCCAATCTCTCCTTCTTAGGACATTCACGAGCTCGATGAGGCCCATTGCAGATATAACATCCCTGGTTCGAGTTCTTGTTGGACTGTCCTTCATGGTTCGTTCCCTTCTTGTCCTCCTTTTTGTAGGAAGTGGATGTTTTCCCAGAAGTTCCCTTCTTGCCTTCCTTGGAGAACTTTTTTTCTTTGGACTTGGCCTTCCCTGCATCGGAATTGGATGATGAAGATGTCGCTTTAAAGTCTACTAGTGCATCTGCCGCAGCAATAGCAGAAGGAAGATCCTTGACTGCTTGCCTCCGCAACTCAGCCTGGGCCCATGATTGCAACCCAGACGCGAAATTGAACAACTTGTCATCTTCGGACATATTTTTGATGTCTAGCATCAGTGAGAAGAACTGTTTAAAGTATTCTCTCACTGTGCCAGTCTGCTTCAGTTTCTTCAAGGCATCCCGAGTAAGCCAAGCAGCATTAGTAGGGAGGAATTGATCCTTCAGTTCCTTCTTCAAGGTCTCCCACGTTTCGATCTTGGGACGACCTGCTGTAACGTCATCATACACTCTGGTTCGACACCAAAGCTTCGCGTCTCCTATCAGGTACATTGCTGTCAAGCCCACCTTTTGTTCCTCTGGGGTACGAACAGTAGTGAAATACTGTTCCATATCTTTAAAGGAAATTCTCCAGTTCCTTGGCATTCCGAATTCCACTGAATGCCTTAGGTTCTGGGACTTTGGTCTTTGGCACATCCGACCCTTGAGGAGCTCTACTCACAGCACGTTTCAGTATTCCAATCTCAGTTGCCACCATCTGAGCCGTGTCTGTGCATAGGTTCCCCACGACTCGAACATCTGTTACCATTTCTTCCGACTTAGTTTCCCATTCTGTCATCGGGGACTCCAAGCCATCAAGTCTGGAACTCAGAATACTCGTTCTGGGGTTCTCGACTCCAGAACCAGAACTTGTTTGAATGATGTCTGCCAATGCTCATTCAAGTTCTGCAATCCTCTCCCTTAACTCGTCAATCGCCTCTCGTGTGCTACCACCAGCCATCTCTCGTGGCTCTGATACCAAATTGTCATGGGTAAGACGAATGCCCCAAAATTTTTCACTGCAATATCACCCGTGTGCGGACTGATGAATGCCAAACCGGGTTGGTTACTTTCAAACCAAGTCCTTCCCGTGAGTGCACTAGAGTCTCACTCTAGATCAGCAACCGAAACCAACTCCCAAAAGCAATAACACTTGGGCAGCAAGGCGTTATCACACTGAGCAGAATATGATCGGATCAACATACACAAACAGACACACAGATAGGCACACAGAGACAACTCTTTATTACTCAAGTAAACCAATTACAAGGTAATCCGGGGCTAACTATCCGAGTACAGCCTATGGGCTTATATAAAAAATTGCCCTTACAATCATGTGCCAACGGTTTTAGGGAGTTATGGACAGTTCCATAACTTTCTTGATGGTCATCTCCACGCCATCTATCCCTGGTCATGTTTACGCCATCTGTCCATGATCATGTCCACACCATCTGTCCATGCCATTCGTCCATAGGGGAAGTTATGGACGGTTTCCATAACTTCCCTAGGTGAGCATCCGAGTGACATTTGTCTCTGGGAAGTTATGGGCAGTTTCCATAACTTCCCCTTGATCAGCCATCCGAGTAGCATCAACTGTGAGCATCCTGTCCGTGGTACATCTGTCGCCAGCAGTTAGTTCCAAGGTGCTCCCATGATCTGCTGTTCATGGGAAAGTTATGGACGGTTCCATAACTTCCCTAGTATGCTATCTCGTGCCACATGTCCTGGGCAGTTCCCCAATCGAGCTCAATTGCTGGTAACTTCTTCCCCAGGTGGCAATCACTTTGTGTCCACGTACATGGGTGGTTGGTTACCTGTCCCAACCCCTTGTTTGTGCCATTCCATGTTCTGCCATGCTCCTACACGTGCAAAACTTCCAGCAACTGTCAAGTCATCCGGCAACTGTCTGTGTGCAACCTACTCCGAGGTGTGCACATGCGCTTGGCCCTTGGCCTACCAAGCTAGGCATCATTCGGTGATCCGAGTCAAGGGTCTAACAATTGGCCAGTAGGAGCAGCAGCGACTAAGACCAAAATAGAACAAAGCAGAGATCAGAACAGGAAGCATCGATGAACACGTGCAGTAGCAGCACTGGTGAGCAGGCGTTACAGTGAGCAGCAACGGCAGATAACGGAGCAATGGATAGCACAAGCAACAACACACAAAGAAAAAGGAGCAGTGCACAGGGGTAGCGGCCAACCGACAGTAATTGCAGTGGCGGTTATGGCAACAGAGCATGATGCAATAATTTCAGCCAGCTAGGGCACCAGGAAACCAAAAAAATTGTTTGGTGCTGTTGCGAAAACAGTAGATGGAACAGGGATGAAATTGAAGTGAGATGAGTTTGGGATTACAATTTTGATGAGATTTGCCAGTGAATGGATAAAGAGGTTGTGAAGAAAGTGGTGAATAAAGCCATTAAAACGTAGAAGATAACGAAGAACAGGAAGGTGAACAAAAAAATTGATAAAATTGTAAATACTTTTATAAAACTGATATAACTGAGAACTTTTAAAAAGGAACAAATATTTTTGAAAAAGTGACAATTTCTATAATTTTTTTCGAATTTTTCAAACTAGGTTGAGCCAACCTATATAATAAATGGGTTTATGGCAAAACTTTATATTTGGGCATTGTCATAAAGCTCAGCTAGCCAAATTTTTGCCCCTTGTAGAGCATAACATCATCATGGAGAACCAAAAATAAAATAAAAACTAAAAGAAAGATTTATTATACACCACATCAAAGTTAGTCTATCTTAAATATAATTTTTGTATCATAAAAACATTTGTCTAGTCCTAACACTTGCAAAACGAGAAAGATTAGTCTTTATCACCTTCAATACAACACATTTTAACCAAAAGAATTAAAAAATAAAAAGAAAAAGAATGTAAATAAACATATATTATTAAAAAATAAATGTTAGAAAGACTGGATACATTAATAAGGGTACTTAAAATGGTTTAATTGTTCAATAGTTTGACATCTCTGTCACATCATCAGCTCATTAAACTTTTATTTATTAGACTATCTATCATAATGATTCATAGTTTATTAGACTACATTGTATGAGACCCAGTATCACATCAACCCATTATTTACACTATTTACAATATTTCATTTATAAAACACGTATTTCTTTTCCTAATACATATTATTCACATTTAAAATTATTAATTTTAAATATCACATTTTAAAATTATTCATTTCAAACATCACTTTTTATTTTTAAAAAATAATAAAAATATTATTTTTAAATTTAATTAAAATATCACATTATTAAAGAAATATTATTCATTTAATATATATATATATATATATATATATATATATATATTATTTAAAATTAAAATTTATTTATTTTAATAAATAAAAATTTTAAATTTATGCATATATATGTATACACACATTCTTTATTTATATAAATTATCACTTATAAAATTTACATATCACATATAAAAAAAAATTATGGAACATTCAATAATTATCAGCATTACATTATGTAACGACTAACTACTGTGACATTTAAATATAATAATTTTCATCTACATTATCACTAAATTGTGCACAAATATATTCTACTAGGTCTAAGTAAAGACGATGATGCAATTTCCGATCACGCAGTTCTGCATTCCTTTGAAGTATTTTTCGAAACTCGTGTTACTCCCTTGATTAACATCTATTGGTGCTTCCCCTTATGATTATTCTAATTTGTGATTGTGTATTCTTCATTCTCGACAATCATATTATGCAATATTATGCACGTGTATATTATATCCTTTAATTTTTTTGTTCCTTCTTGAAAATCTAGCAGGGTCTCGTATAATGGTCCAACGAGATTTAAGCACACCAAATGCTTGTTTAACATTCTTTCTTGTAGCCTTTTGCATTTGGTTAAACTTGATCCTTTCTCATATAAAAAACTTTTAACAAATGTAGCTCATTCTAAATATATACCATCAACAAAATAATATCCTTTTGTGTAATTAGTGTCATTGACAACAAACTATATACATAGAGCGTATCCATGCAAGACATCATTAAACAAAGCACTTTGATTGAGAACATTTATATCATTGTTAAACCTTGCAACTTCAAAGAATGCATGTCATATTTTACAGGTTTGCAGAAACCACCACTTCTAACATGATTGTCGGAACCACCTTAAGTAAATTAACCTTTGCAAGCAACTAGGCTATAACACCCTAATTCTTGATCCATTCACAAATATCACATTTATTTTGTACATAGAAACAAACATACATTCGTATTCGTTTTCATTCACATGTCACCATTGAGAATCGGGACATTACTATTTTACGTACAAATAAATATTCTCCATGACACACCAAGTTATATTCCATAAAACATATGAATAATTAATTCAATAACCAATTTATTTAAAATTAAAGACAAAGCCTCAATTAAACATACTAGCCAAAATCAAAATCTACATAAGTAATAACTCATGTTTGGCTCAATGGCCGAATCCCAACTAGTAAATAAAAATTAACACTTGAACTAATTCGATGGGTCATGCCCAACCTAAAACAAAATTACAAGATTGATAATGTAAATAATAAAAACAAAGAAAAAAGTGAGCTCTCATGAGCTTATGTAGGGTGAGCTCAAAAAGCCTAATGGATCATACATAATACATCTCAAGCATTATTCAAGCCAAAATATGGAACATGCATACACTTATCAAATATTAGGCGATTTTGTGTTCAGTTGACATTATGATAGATGTGGTATGACCAAAAGGATTAACCTCGATGTTCTCCTCACATAACCGCATTTATCAATAAGTATCAACCTGTGCTAATTTACAAGGAGTATAGTTACATACCCATCATCTAATATTCAGGAACAAGGGACACATCCATTATTTCATATTCGGAAACTAGGGACACACCCATCATATTCGGGAACTAGTGATGCATCCATCATTCCTTATCTTGAGAAAGCCCACATCATGCATTGTGACTCACTGCACTATTATATGGTTTAGTTCTTGATTAATGTGATCTTAAAGTGTTACACAACATTAAATTTCTCAACTTATCATAAATCAATAATATGATTGCATGAAATACTATAAACACATATAATCATCATGTGCAAGATTTACAACACATGTTATTCAATATGTAAAGCATATAACATATATTAAAGATAGATATTTCCTCATACTTTCAGTCACACCACATATTATTCATCATATAACACATGCATGAATTCATCAATCACAACTATGAAACAATCACACCCTAACATGCTCCTAGGTATTCAATCAATTAAACAAACAACCACATTTTGTATTTAAAACTCAGATAATACTCAAAAGCAAGGTAATTATCTCCATCTTGTCAGTTGATTCCCTTGAAATCTTGTATTGTTATTCCAACTCGTCTTGAATCCTCAACTTTTAGAGATTAAAACCACTGCTCTTAGTAATTGAAGAATTATCTAATGTTTTTAAACTATGATTTAATGATTATTTATCCATTATAACCTATAGTGTATCAAGGATAACATATTAGAAGAGTCAAAGCATCGATTTGCTTTTGTATACCATGGTAAAGAAAATGTAATAGTCTGAATGTAATATATATGCATATAGTGGAAATAAAATAAAATTAATTAATTAATTAAAAATTATTATTGAAATTTCGTCAACCAGTAAAAGAATGAACAAAATTAATTTAGTACAAAAAATTTTATAAATACGTAAAATAAACATGAGAAAATATAGAGGAAATAATATAAAATATGTATATAGATGTATAAATATGGATTAACATTAGACTTATTGTAGATGCATGTAATAAGGACTCCCTAATTCACACAAAAGTAGCAGTTGTTCCCCTAGGAATTTAATCCCCACACCCATGAGTTAAAGATAAGAGAGTTGGGATTGGCTCAAACTCTACAAAGAAGATAATCAAAAAATCTCAAAATATACTCATTATCTTCTCTTATCTTTATCAAACCAAACACAAATTCTATCCGAATCCAAAAAAGTGGTGCCATCCTTTCCTCTCTCCCCAAAAAGTCAATTTCCCTTATCCATATCCTATTCTAGTCAATTTTACAAGTTAACAAGCCCCCAATAGTCGACTTCCCTTCTCCATATCCTATTCTAGTTGATTTTACAAGTTAACAAGAGAAGGAGGGCATAAAAAACTTGATATTTCATGCAACAGGTTCTGACCAAGCCATTCTACAATGTAAAACCCTATTTTAGATTCTTAATCTTTGTGTTTTCTCTATCTTTTCTCATCTTTTTACCCATCATCAAGCCTTGAGACTATGTCTAATCCCACCACTAAAACAGGTCTTTAGATCATCTCAAAAGAATCCAAGAAGCCTTCTCGAAAAACCTATATCAACTAGGCGATTAGGGCAATGCAAGTAAGGTAAAAATACTCTATTTTAGTGATTCTTTCTTTTTCCAGCATTCAATATAATGTGTTAGGATGATATATACCCATGAAATAAAGGAAAAGAAGTGGGATTACATGCATATAAGAGAAAGTTGCTAAGTATACATGTACATACATGAAACTCACGATTAAGCATCCATTATGTGAGGATTAAGTATCAAGAAAGTAGAACATTATAGTATATTGAAAATCTTGAGGCAAACTAAAAAGTTAGGCTGCTGGAAAAAAGGATTTAAGTTACATATCGTGTTAATGCTACAGTGTGGTGAAGGAAAGCAAAAATAAAACATGTATTCACGAATTAATTAGTGTATATGCATGATTGAATGGTGGTTGAGTGTATTTGCAAGTTATGTGAGGTTTCCATACATTTAGATGCCAAAAACTAGCAAGTTAGGTTACTGAAAAATGAAGATTTAAGTTACATATAATGTCAATATTGGAGTATTATAAAATAACACACTTATAAGACCCGTATGCATGAAATAATTAGGATACATGCATATTTAAGGGATGGTTGAGCATAATCACAAATGGTGTGATATTTGATGCATGTATGAGTCAAAAACTAGCAAGATAGTTTTATTGAAAATTGATGATTAAACATGTCTAAAAGGTAAGAAATGTGTGTACGGCCTTAATATACGTCAAATAATGAGAATATGTGTGCAAGTTTGTAACAATCCAACCCTTTAGATATAGGTTTAAGCTCAACCACAAGGTGGGTTGGGTCCTATGTTACATTTTCAAGCACACAACTTGCATCTCAATTCCTTTATTTAAACACTTATTGGAAACGTTCATGGATATATCACAATGTATTAAATTTCAATTCAATAAGGCTATATATTTAGATAAAGAAATACTTCAAACTCTTTATTTATTCAAATAAAATAAAGAAAGTTACATTTTTAAATCAAAACTTGAGTACATAACTTTCAAAACTTAAATAAAATTCAGCGGAAGTCTTAAATTCAAAATTTGGGCAGCATGCCCTTAAAATAGAACTTTCAAAACTTAGAAATAGTCTAATATCCATGGTCTTCATAATTCAAGTCAATTTTCTGAAAAATAAAAGGAAGGGGTAAGCACATAGCCCAGTGGATCATTCATTAAACAACTAAGTTACTATTTCAAATCAATAGCACATCCAAATTCAAACACTTTCATGCGTTAAGTGATTCAAACAACTTTTTGGTTGTAGTTGACGTTAAGACTAAAAAGGGTTCTACTCCCTTGATGTTCTTAATTTAGAAACTCGTCTTTAGGGTGGAATGATATTTCTTTGTCACTTTCCATTGGATGTCACATACCAAGTATCCCTTAGTTGCGCCCTGCAACCACACACTCCAAGCATGTGTTAAGAACACCCATAGCACTCATACGAGTCACTATTACAGTACGTGGTTCTTATCTTCAATTTCTAATATTTAAGAATCACATAATCATAAAAGAAATTCAAAATGTAAATATTAGAATTTTAAATAACCAAGAAAGCATGAAAACATTACATCGCATGCTTGAAGCATTGAATTAAATCCTAAATATGAATTCTAAGCATGGCATGCTCTCATGAGTGATTAAAACATAAAAGCATGCTAACTAAAATTAAAATATGATTAAACATGCTAAAACTAAAATAAGACATGCTAAAAATTAAAATTTAAACAAGCATGAACATCCTAGAAATTTAAAATAGCAAAGTAGAGGTTTAAGAAATCCTCGCCACCTTAATTCGAGTTTCTTTGTAGAATTCGGCAGAGGTTCCCCTTATCAACCACTTTTAGAACTTCAAGAAATTCTAATCACCAACAAAAATACTTCAACAACTCTCTAAAATACTAAAAATAAGAACTTCTCACACAAGAAAGAAAAGAGAGTGAGAAGAGGTGCCAAAAAGAGGGCAAGAACAAGTAAAGAGGGATCAACTCTTTGCTTTGGGATGAGATGAATGTGAGCAAGAGGGGGTATTTATAGGTGTTCACGAGCACAAGGGAGGCATCTAGGGCAGCTAGGGCAACTCACCACGTTTGGACATGTTTTCAAACGCATAAGGGGATGGTTTGGGTGAGAAAGGCAAGTGCACTCATGGTTGGCAAGTGGGACCATTAAGATTTTCAATCCAAGTTTGAGCAAAATCTTTGAACCTTATTTGTTTCTTTTATGTGTGTGAACACAATTAAAGGTTTAGAATACATTCTAATCTCTCTTGGACGCCTCTATTAGTAGGGAAACATTCTAATGTGTTATAATTCATAAAAATCAAATAAGTTTCTAATATGGGCACACAAAAACAAAGTTTTAGAATATTTCTTATTTCCCTTTAATTCTCTCCCTTTTTGGCTCTACATGTGAGCATGAGTTAAGTTTCTATTTTCTAATTTTTTTGGGTAAAGGAATCTTTCTATATCTTCAAATCAACCACTCTAATTAAACTTCTATCTTGGGTTTGTCACGAGTGTGCCCACACACACACTTATGAGACATTTTATATATAACATTAGTATACATGATCATTTATCTTGGCACATAGAATCATTTTTCATGGCTTCTATAGGTGTGGGCATACTTGATCATTTACATGGCACATGGGATCATTCTTTATAGTTTTAAATAATGGACACGTCCCATGAAGCTTAGGGTAGGGTAGGGTGCACATGATCATAGTGTTCCACCCATGTGACTTGCACATGTTAGGGGTGGTCATGACTTCATGGGTTCACAAAAATCAAATAAAAATTAATATCTCCTTATTTATATAGAATTATGATTTATAACCTACAGTTTTGGAATCACATGGGCCTAATGCACATTTTAAGGTATGGTTTGGCCCAAGGTAATTTTTCCTCAAAAACTTTTCTTATTTAAAACCCACTAAGGTCATTAGGCAAATGAAAATCCAAATCTTAGTCAACTGTTCTGATTTTCGGATATATCATTCATTTTGTTAGCTCATGTCATTTCATTTCATTTTGAGTCATTTTGATCCCCCTGAAGTACCCTAAATGACAATTCTTTCTAATTTGACCTCCTTGAAGGGTGTTTGGCAAATGAAAATCTTAACCTTGACCAATTATTCTAATTTTTTGATATGTTGTCCCCTTAGTTGGTTCATGTCACATTACTTCATTTTAAGTTATTTTGGGTCCCTGAAGGGTACTAAATGAGAGTTTCAGAAACCTGTCAAATTTAGCCTCGAAATGAGGTTAGTTTCATTTTGCATCCAAATTTCACTAAATAAATAATAAATTTCATTTAATTGAGTACAGAGGATTTAGGGAATTACAAAGTTACGAAAATGACTATGATTTCATGCATTTGATGCATGCTGATCATGGTTGAATATTTAATAGCTATAAAAAGGTTTTAAAAGGTCTAAAAAGTAATTAAATAGTGAGTGTTCATAGTTGGAAATAGGGTAAGTCAAGTCCAACTATCGAACAAAGGCAATAGTGCGCACCAAATGCACTAAAAAGGTAAATGGTACACTATTTGTCATAATTGGTAAAAAAGAAAACTAGTAAATTTATGATTTAAAAATATTATATGTGTTCAAACACTAAAAATAATTATTTTAAATATTTAGATTGAGAAGTCACAAGATTCGGGTTTACAACGTGCGAAGAAAAGGATCTGAGCAATTGCATTGGCAAGTGGAACTAACTATCGTGCTCTTTAGTATATTTTAGTTTTAAATATAAAACTTGATTTTATGTTTATTTGATTTAATACTATTGACGTCACCAAGTATATAGGATCACAATAGTAATATAAGGTAAGATATTAGATATCATCCTCAAAAAATAGTTTATGGCTAATTATCTCAAATCCCAATTTAATTTTAGGTCTAACTTTATTAAGGCTTCAAATCTAGGAGAGGAAAATATTATATATTCACCTTTAATCTCTATTTCAATTAATCTGATTGTTGTTTTTGTAGGTTATAGCACTAATTATAAAAACCTTCTTTCAAGATGACTTGATACCTATTAATTTCTTCCCTAATACCCGTTCTCGAGGTGAACAGTTAACAAACTAATGTGATAAACATAGTTTTCACATACAACCTTCTATCGAATCAACAACTTTTCAGTCAATTGATTCTTCTAAGTCTATAATCTGATTATCCAATTGTTAAACTTCTCTCGAGTTAATTCAACAACCTGAAATTAGTTTATAGGTGGTCAATCAATAAAAAGCATTAAAAACACAGAGTTTAAAATAATACCTGGGAATACATTAATTAAAATATGGAATCAAAAGACCCTACAATCTAAATTATATCCTAGAAATCAAAAGAACTTAGGTAGACATAATATCTAGTTCATAACACAAATAATTAAACAAATTAAAGATCATACTCTATAGATTTGATCTTGTTCTTCGTTTTCTCCCTCGTTCTGCTTTCCATTTTGCTCTAGACGTCAACAACAATTAAAGTCAATAACTCAATCATCAAAAAAACCTAATACAAGTTTCCTATTTATATTTGTAACATCTCGAAAAGTTTACATGAAATTTGAATTTTTACTTAGAAAATCATACGGAATCGACGAATGAGAATTTTGGCAAGTCCTAGTTATCCAAATGAGGAATAAAAATTAATTTAAGGGATTTTTGGAAGAAAATATGTGAATATAATGTATAACATGGGATATCATAGCCAAAAATACAAGGATATGTGAAATTTTTGATGAAAACAGGATTAGAAAGTCAATTGGGATCGAGATTGGAGAAAAAATCGAAAAGAAAGCAAGAAATTCAGCTGAAAAATCAAGAATAAACTTAAAAACACTGTGAACCATAGATCTTGAATCTAGTCTCATGATCTGACGGCCACGATCAGAACTGCACATATGCACGAGCGCACTGGATCATCAAGATCAAACGACCAGAAATTCGCGTACGTAACTCGAGGATAATCATGCAGCCCGAAGCGAGTTTGTTGATCGCAAAATCAGATCCGCATACCGTGATCGAGGATCATCCGACGGTGGAGATCGAAGCCGCGTTGAGAGATCGTGAACAGTGCTGCGCTCAAGGATCATCGGACGGTTCATATCAAAGCAGCATTAATTAGATCGTGAATAGTGCTGCGCTCAAGAATCATCGGACGATCCAGATCAAAGTCGTTTTGGATTGATCGTGATCGTTGATGCGCTCGAGGAAAATCCAATGGTCCAGATTCAAAAATTCCAAAAAATAGTTTCTAAATTCTAAAAAATATTTCTAAAATTCAAAAAAAATTCAAAAAATACTCATTTTGCTCCAAAAATTAGAAAGTACGAAATTAGGGAGAATTAGGGTGTTTTATTCAAAGAAGAACATAAAACTTTCTAATTTTCTCCCTTGGAAAACCTGTATAAACCCCCCCAGGTTCTCAATTTCATTCATTCCAAAAATATAAGAGTTGAATTCTCCTTTTGTTTTCTCTAAGCCTTCTTCTTGGCACCTTTTCCCATCTTTCTCTTCTTATGTGTGTGAGAAGTTCTCGAATTGGGGAGTTAAGTTAGGCGATCTTCATTAGCATTAGTACATGGGGGCAATTGCTATCGAAATTCCGGAAGAATGCGTTACAAGGTGGAAGTGATTTTTAGAACACCCTTCTATTCTTATTTGAATTCATGGCATGCTCATTATTGTGTGTTTTTCATTGAATTCAAATATTTTCAACTTTAGTTTTAGAATTTTAAATGTTTATTTCAGTATTTCAGTTTTGATTCATGTTTGAGAAATCATATCATCCATGCCATGTTAGTATCATGCTTAGGCTTTTAAATTAAAGTATGATATATGTTTTATGAGTGTTTCATAAATTAACTGTGTATATTTTGAATTTTAGTTTGATTTCATATTTTGAAGTTTATTTTTTGAGATCATGATATGAGAATTAATTTAAGACGATGGTGATAATAACTACGTACCATTATAGTGGTCAAGGCGACACTATGGATGTTCTTTTCAGATGAGTTACGTCATATGGTTTTCAGACCTAAGTACTTGAGGGTTATGTACCACTGGTGGGTCACCATGTGTAACGGGTTGATGTCGACATGTGCCACTAACCGGTTGATGCCGAGTGGGCCTTATTTACTTAGTTAAGAGCATCAAGGGATTAAAGGCCATTTTGGTCTAAGACTCGACTTGAACAAATTGTTGATTGGAACACCTAATGATTGTTAGTGTTTGAATTATGATTGTGTTATGAGTTTGAATATGAAAGATAGTTGTCCGAAAAGGATCCACTGGGCTATGTGCTCACTTCTTCCTTTCTTATTTTTCAGGAACATGAACCCATGGAGCAGTTGAATATAGGTAGTTTCTTAAAAAGTTTCTACAGTATTTTATTTTTTAGAATTTTTAAGGGCATGTTGCCCAAGTTTTATGCTTTTCTACTGAAACGTATTTTGAAGTCTTCCGCTGTAATTATTAGTTCTTTTTGAAGAGTTTAGTACTTTCAATTTCTATTATGAATAAAATAGTTTGAATTTCTTTATCTCTTTTAATTTGCCTTGATGTTATTGAAACTTTTGTATTATTGAATTTTATACAAAGGCACGAGATATTGAAAAGAAAAGAACAAGTGTGTGTTACTTGTAATGTAGCACCGGTCGGACCCGCCATTTTGTTAAGTCTATTGTCAAGAGAACGGTAGCAATGTACACTGCTTAAAGATACGGGGGTTGGGGTGTTACAATATTGCTCTCTTAAAACTTTCGTAAAACATAAAATAAAATCCTAAAAACAACCCCCTAAGTGTACTATTGTGGTACAGGACCACAGTAACATGGTAAGCCAAAAATCTAAAAAAATTTCATGCACAATTTGCTAATTTCCCACACTACCGCAATATATGTCATTGCCACTTTTATTTCACTGGTTTTCTTTGTCTCGTGCATTTTGTGAGCTTTGACCTTCATTTCCAACTTGTTTATTTTGTGTATGTCCATTTTCAGTCGATCTAAACTTGCATAAACAATAAAAACCTTCCTCTGACATTAAATCACAAATATAAACACTTAAAACCATATTGAAATTCTCTAAATGTATAAATGACATGCAAAACTAATATAAATGATAACACACCTAATTAGAAAGAAATATGTCTTATTCCCTACCTAAACCCATGCAAAACATATATAGAATATATATAATAATGTTAGTATGCAATGCAACTAACAAATACCCTCAAACTTGAACTATCGTTCATTTTCGAACAATGACTCAAACTCTAAAACTAACACACCATACCATATACAATTAAGTTTATTTTACTCATCATTGTGACCTCCATCTTTCATTTCTATAGTCTGTGATTCATAGGCACGTCACTAGGGCCATTCTTGTTGTCTAGATTTTCAGTCCACCCTCCATTCTTCCTCAACTTCACCCTCTCATCTGTTGATATCTCAATCCTCCTAGACCTTGTAGGAGATTTGTAGCTACCATCCCACTCATAGAAGTCTTAATGTCTAAGTACACAAACGTTCTCAATGCCCTCCTCTATCTATCCTCTACTCAATTCAAACTCTAATCAAGATCAATGGTCTTTCTTTCAAGTTGTAACATGGCCTAGCTCAAGGTACAAATGTGATAGGATTTTAATTCTAACTCCAGTGCACACTCTAAGCAATAATAACAACCTATTTTGTTCGAGCTTCTCATTATAGCTTTATCCACTCTATTCAATCCTTTATTTTCTTCGTTTATGCTCACAACCTTATTTTTTACAACTCCCCAAACTTATTTAATCACACACGCTTCAATCAATACCCATATATATGCCCATATAAAAGTAGGAATCTCAAATTTCATTGACAACACTAAAATACTAAATAAATATAACTTTTTTTCTTTCTTTTTGTCTTTTTTTAAACACATAAGCAAAAACAAAACTGAAAATATATGTATCTCAATGTTAGCATCCCTTCCTTCTTTTACATCATCAGAATAAGCTTATTATAACCATGAGTCATATAAATAGTTTCAACTGAGATATGCATCAAGGATTAGGTATTTATATATATTGTTTAGGTTCATAAGAAGAAAACAGGCTTCAAGGCTCAAAATTAGTTGCAAAGGATTATTAAGTACTGGGACCGGCCTTTAGGCTAGCACTCAAACAATGATAGCCTACATCATTTTCCTCCTAGAGTCATTCCTAAGTAGTGTTCAAAATAGATTTGATTATTTCAAGACTCTATGGGAAATTCTCTCCACTTGTGTTATAGCTTTCACTCCTCACTTTCCTCAGTTTTTGGATTCTCAATCTACCTAAGACTAAAGAGATCTATTAAGGTCAAATTTGGACAATCAAGCACATAGATTGTTTGAACATATCCTAGTTCTTTGTCTCATTACACTATAGGATTTTCGATTTCATATGTTACTCAGTAAAAATTTAAAGAAATATGGCACGGATCTAGCCTAAGTGACTCAAATGTGACCTATATGCTTATGTCCTATAACTAAATGAATGGTCATGATATCTAAATGTAATGTAGAATTTCAATAATAACTACGTATGTGACATGCCTATAAATATGTAGTTTAGAAGAAGTTTGGCACACAATATATAAATATAATGAAAAAATAACCTAAAATTGAACAAGATTTTCTTTAATGCGCACCCCCAAACTTAAATTGTGCCTTGTCTTCAAGAACACACTTCACTATGACGCATAGATTGAGGAGAATACTCGCACTCAGAAAACTTGCATATAACAGAAAGAAGACAAGTATTAGAAAACTTTTAACTAAAATGCATGCAATGATGCATAACTAGGAATTTAAATTTAACCCTAACAAAAATAAATGGCAATTAAAAGAAAAATAAAAACCAGTGGATTGTCTCCCACTAAACGCTATGTTCAACGTCTTTAGCTCGACGTGGATACGAGTTATTCATTATCATTGGCTCAATTTCTCTGCCCAGCTTTGTCATTCGTTTCTTAGGCACTGCATGTGTTAGACTAATCCATGGTTGTTCCGAGATGGCTTCACGCCTCTCCTTAGAGCCATTCTCTCATTACTGAGCTGAAGTGTCATTGATATTCAATTGGCTATTTAAGTAAACCTACATAAGAAGTGTTTTGTAAGTATATATAGCTAAATTAATACCATGCTTACCATCAACTGGCCATCTATTTGCAGAATTATGCTCCTGGCACATTTGATGTCCAGGTCTGACGGATGTCCAAAATTCTTCGCTGCAAACCTCAACCAAAACACAGGTTGATGACTGCTATTCAGAATTGGTTACTCCTAAATCACGTCTTCCCGTGAGTGCACTAGAGTTTCACTCCAGTTCAGCAATCCGAAGTGATATCTCTCAGTCAAGGGGGTTTTCCAAGGTTATGCACTCGAACTTGACCAGGTGATTATCAGCTTTACTCGAAGGGTTACCTTAGAGGGTTGATATGCAAGGTAAGGGACACAACATCGAGGTAATAGAGTGTTGTCCCAACCGTACAGAGTTAAATCACAAAGCACACAGAATAGGCACAAAGACCACTTTTATTTACTCAAGAAATTCAATTACAAGGTAAATTCGGGCTGACCGTTCTGAGTACAGCACATGGGCTTACATAAGAAAATCACCCTTACAAATGCACAGTGATGTGCCATCACCTACCAATCGAAACTCAAAAGTTATGGGCAATTCCATAACTTCCTTGATAGGAATTCTTGCACCATCTATCCATGAGGGAAGTTATGGACGACTTCCATAACTTCTCTTGGTAAGCATCCGAGCACCATCTATCCTTGAAAAGTTATGGACGGTTTCCATAACTTCTCTTAGTGAGCATCAGTGCAATACCTGTCTGTGAGCACGTCTATCAGTGGCACGCCTGTCCATGGTAGTTATATAACAACTCCAAGGTGCTCCCATAATCCCTCTGTTTGTGGAGGAAGTTATGGATGGTTCCATAACTTCCGTGGTGTGCCTTCTCGTGCCACTTGTCCTTAGGCAGTTTTGTAATCGAGCATAATTGCTTGTAATTTCCCCAAGTGACCAGCATTTGTATGTCACATTCATGGGTAGTTCGATACCAGTTCCAACTACCCCTCTGTGCCTTTCTACAATCTGCCATGCTCCTACGCGTCTAGAACTTCCAGTAACTGTCAACTCATCTGGCAACTACAAATGCAACCTGCTCCAAGGTGCACAACTGCTTGGCCCTTAGCCCTTAGCCCACCAAGCTAAACCTTCGTTTGATGATCAGGTTCAATGGTCTAACAAACCTCCCCCACCAGTCCCATTTGTCGTCCTCGATGAATGCTACGTAAGGTACTGATTGATCAGGTCCTCGAACTGCCATAGGGTAGTATCCCTTTTCCATGACGCTTCTGACTCTAGTAGTCCCTTCCATTGAACCAGATAGAAAATCTTTCCATTTTTCTTGCTTTGGCCTATGACCCTCTTGTCAATTATGGCTTCACCTTCTTTTCCAAATTGAACCCTGATTGTGAACACGGCTCGCTTCAAGACTTGCCTGTCTGAATTCAGCAAGTCCTCATAGTAAGGCTTCAAGAAACTCACATGAAAAGTGGGGCGAATCTTGAGGCGCTCTGCTATCTTCAACCTGTAAGCTACTCGCCCCACCTTCTTCATCACCTCAAATGGCCCATCATATTTTACGAGCAAGCTCCTATGAACGGTCTTGTTGGTTATCAGTTTATAGATTTGGGGTGGTACCTTTAACAATACCTTGTCCTAAACATTGAAACTTAGTTCCCTCCGATGTTAATCTGCATACTTTTTCATTCTTTTGCTAGCCTTGGAAATACTATCTTTTGCTTCCTCTAGCATCTCCTGTTTGTGCCTTGCAAACCTGTATACCGCTAGGCTCCGCCCCAAGCTCTTTGTTCTGGAAATTTCATAGGGAGTAAGGGGTTGTTGTCTAGTAGCAACTTCAAATGGGTTGATTCCTGTACTTGAGTGTTTGTCCAAGTTGTAGCATAATTGGGTTGTTGGCAGCAACTTCACCCAATTCGACTGACTTCCATTCACAAAATATCTCAAGTATTCCTCCAACAGTGCATTCACCCTTTTTGTCTAACCGTCAGTTTGGGGTTGACTTGCTGTGGAGAACTTTAGTTCTAATCCAAGAAGTTCAACTAGTGCAATCCAAAATTGTCTCTTGAACCTAGTGTCCTTATCACTAATAATGTCCTCTGGGATTCTCCAATACTTCACCACATTATTGAAGAACAATTCAGCAGCAACATCAGTAATACACACATGAGGGGCTGGATGAATACTACATATTTGGAAAATCTATCCACTATCACAAAGATAGATCAAAATCCTTGAAATTTTGGCAATCTAGTGATAAAATCTATGAAGATGCTCTTCCATGGCTTCTTTGGAACTGGCAGTGGTTCAAGTGTTTTGGCTGCCTTCCTCTTCTTAGTCTTGTCTAGTTGACAAACTAGACAAGTCTTTACATAGGCTTTCACGTCCTCTTCCATTTTCGGCCAGAAATAAGACTGAGATAGCAAGGCTAGGCATCCTTCCACGCCTGGGTGTGCTACCCAACTTGAATCATTTGTCTCCTTCAGCAAGTCTGTCCTTAGGTTCCCTCCTACTAGAACAAATAATCGACCACCCTTTGCATAACGTAGTCCGTCCTCCAGCCAGAACCTTTAGATGATCCCATCTTTGACTTGTTAAACCAACTCTAATAAGTGCTATCACTAACAATTTGTTTTTTGATCTTCAAGAAGAAATCCATCTCTATAGTAATAATAGCAGCCAACATTTCAGCCACTACCTTTTGACTTAGTGCATCTGACATAGAATTGAGCTTCCCTGGTTTGTGTTCAATCTGCATGTCGAATTCTGTCACAAAGTCTAGCCAACGAGCTTGTTTAGGGGTCAGCTTCTTCTGGGTCAGAAAGTAACAATAGCATTATCTGTTTTTACTATAAAACTTGCTCCCATAAAATAGTGTCGCCAAGTTCGTAAGCAATGCACTATTGCCAGCATCTCTTTTTCATGGACAGGGTACTGCTACTCTACTTCATTCAGCTTCCTGCTTTCAAAGGCGACCGTGTGCCCTTCTTAAACTAGAACACCTCCAATGGCTTGATCTGAGGCATCAGTATGAACTTCGAATGGCAATTTGAAGTTTGAGAGTCTCAGTACGAGTTCAAAGGAGATGGCCTCCTTCAACTCCTTCATTGCTTGGTTGCAAGCTTTTGTCCAGTTCCAAGGCTTGTCTTTCTCCAACAAGTCTGTAAGGACAACAACCAGTTTGGAGTAGCCCACAATAAATCTCCTATAATAGTTAGCTAAACCAAGGAAAGAGTGAAGTTTAGGTACTTTAGAAGGTGTAGGCCTCCATGCTCAATTTCCCTCCATTGATCACATGCACGAGGAATGTGACAATTTCTTGCAACATTTTGTCCCTCAGTTTGGACAAAACCATCTTGATGTGTTTCACATGTTCCACAAGAGTTTGGTTATAGATCATTATATCGTCAAGATATACTACTACAAACTTATCAATGAAGTCATGTAATACAGTGTTCATTAGGTGGCAAAAGGTTGCAGGGGCATTGGTGAGGCCAAAAGGCATTACCAAATATTCAAATGACCCATACCTTGTCACCAAAGTCGTCTTTGGTTCATCGCCTGCAACAATTCGAACTTGATAATATCCTGAACGCAAGTCCAATTTTGTGATGAACCTGGCCTTGGCCAACCGATGGAACAAATTCGCAACAAGTGGAATTGGATACTTGTTCTTCATGGTGACTTTGTTCAAAGCTCTGTAATCCACACACATCCGCAGTATTCCATCTTGTTTTCGCTTGAATAGCATAGGTGCTCCAAATGGGGCCTTGGATGGTTGAATGTAGCTTGCCTCTACTAAATCCTTTAACTGTTTTCGCAGTTCTTAGAGTTCCTTAGGTGCCATCCGGTAAGGGGCTTGTGCAGGGACCCGAACACCATCCACCAATTCAATACCGTGCTCTATGTTCCTCTTGGGAGGTAACTTCTTTGGCAACACAGGGGGCATCACGTCCTCGAACTCTCTCAGCACCTCAACGACTTGTTCGGGGACTTCTATGAATTTTCCTTCCCTGACCTCTAGTAAGGTAGCCACATAAGTAAGATGACCCTTTCGCAGGCCATCTTTAACTTGAATTGCCGACAACATTGGTACAGCTTCTAGGGACTATCTCCTTTCCCCTTTGTCAGCAAGCACAAAGTAAGGGTTTGCTTTGTCCATGATGAATAATCCTTTCATTGAAGGCATCACAACAATATTCTGAGCCTGCAAGAAATCATTGCCCAGAATAATATCAAAATCATCCAACGGGATAGCCATGAAGTTAGCTATACCTGACCATTTGCAGATTTTGATTTCAACTCCCTTCGCAACGCCTTTAATACGTTTTGCCTCTGAATTTACCACCTTCATTTGATTCAGGTTTTGGGAAAGATTTAACCTGAGGCTTTCAGCTAAAGGGACGTCAACAAATGAGTGTGTGGCATCCGTATCAATCATCGCCAAGATTGAAAAACTTTGGTTGATCACGACCTCCACGTACACCATCCCGTTGTTCAGAATCTTTGCTTACTGTTGAATGGCATTCAACAATCTTAAGAGATTGACCCGCATCTAGTTTGTAGGGTCCTCTTCCTCAACCACCAACGCTGCCAATCTTTCCTTCTTGGGACAGTTACGAGCTCGATGAGGCCCATCACAAATGAAGCACCCCTGGTTCGAGTTCTTGTTGGATTTTCCTTCATGTTTTGTCACCTTCTTGTCCTCCTTCTTGTAGAAAGTGGACATTTTTTCAGAAGTTCCCTTCTTGCCTTCCTTGGAGAACTTCTTGTTTTTGGACTTAGTCTTCCCTACATCAAAACTGGATGATGAAGATGCAGCTTTGAAATCTACTAGTGCATCCGTCGTAGCAATAGCAGAAGGAAGATCCTTGACTGCTTGCCTCGTCAACTCAACCTGGGTCCATGACTGCAACCCAAATGTGAAATTGAAGAGCTTGTCATCGTTTGACATATTCTTGATATCTAACATCAGTGAATAGAATTGTTTGACACACTCCCTTACTATGTCAGTCTACTTCAATTTCTTCAAGGCATCCCGAGCCAGCCAGCCTGCATTAATAGGGAGGAACTGATCCTTCAGTTCCTTCTTCAATGTCTCCCACGTCTCGATCTTGGGATGACCCGCCTGCATTCACTCTGGTTCGCCACCAGAGCTTTGCGTCTCCTATCAGGTACATTGCCGTCAAGCCAACTTTTTGCTCCTTTGGGGTACAAACAATAATGAAATACTATTCTATGCAATCAAGTTTCACT
Organism: Tinospora cordifolia; assembly: GCA_030144865.1. Lineage (NCBI taxonomy): Eukaryota > Viridiplantae > Streptophyta > Magnoliopsida > Ranunculales > Menispermaceae > Tinospora > Tinospora cordifolia. Next base: position 29,512 of record JAJIYU010000913.1, read on the forward strand.
GAATGCCTTTGGTTCTAGGACTTTGGTCTTTGGCATGTCCGCACCTTGGGGACTTCTATTCATAACACATTTCAGAACTCCAATCTCTGTGGCCACAGTCTATGTCGTGTCTGTGCAGAGGTTCCTTACAACACAAACATCAGCTACCATCTCTTCCCACTTGGTTTTCCATTCCACCATACGGGATTCCAAGGCTTCAAGTCTAGAACTCAAAGCATTCATTCCGGAGTTCTCGACTCCAGAACTAGAACTTGTTTGAACAAGATCCACCATGGCTTGTTCAAGTTCTACAATTCTTTCCTTCAAGTCATCAATCGCCTCTCGTGTGCTACCACTAGCCATCTCTCATAGCTCTGATACCAAATTGTCACGGGTCTGACGGAAATTTTTTGCCACGAACCTCAATCGAAACATAGGTTGATGACTACTATTCAAGGTTGGTTACTCCTCAATCACGTCTTTCTCGCGAGTGCACTAAAGTCTCACTCTAATTCAGTAATCTAAAATGATATCTCTCGATCAAGGGGGCCTTCCAAGGCTATGCACTCGAACTTGACCACTTGATTATTAGTTTTACTCGAAGGGTTACCTTAGAGGGTCGATTCGCAAGGTAAGGGACACACCGTCTAGGTAACAGGATGTTATCCCAACTGTACATAGTAAAATCACAAAACACACAGAATAGGCATAAAGACCACTTTTATTTACTCAAGCAATTCGATTACAAGGTAAATCCAAGCTGACTGTTATGAGCACAAAACATGGGCTTATATAAGAAAATCACCCTTACAAATGTACAGTGATGTTCCATCACTTCCACAGTGCTCCCCTGATCCCTCTGCGCAGGGGGGAAGTTATGGACGATTCCATAACTTCCATGGTGTGCCTTCTCGTGCCATTTGTCCCTAGGCAATTCCCTAACTGAGCATAACTACTTGTAACTTCTCCAAGTGACCAGCATCCGTGTGTCACATTCATGGGTAGTTGGATATCGATTCCAACTACCCCTTTGTGCCTTTTCATGTTTTGCCATGCTTCCGCGTGTTTAGAACTTCCAGCAACCATCAACTCATTTGGCAACTGCGAGTGCAACTTGCTCCGAGGTGCATAAGTGCTTGGCCCTTGGCCTGCAAGCGAAGCCTTCATTCGATGATCAGGTTCAACGGTCTAACACTTGTAGTGGTTTTTTCTCATTACCTACACGAATCATCTGAGTACCATGCGATTTGAACTTCTCAACCACTTCTGCTATGTCCACATTTACCACAAGGACTCTCATGCAATCTTGCACTTTAGTAAAAGGCTTCAATAATTGGTTTATAGTGAAGACTATTTGGTCTTCATTCATTTTTAAAGTGAGCTATCCTTTTTGTACATCAATAAGAACATGTCTTGTAGCTAGAAAAGGTTACCTAAGAATCGGTGAAATCCCCTCATCTTCTTCCATATCTAATACCAAAAAGTTAGCTGGGAAGATAAATTTATCAACCTTAACAAATACATCTTCAATAATGCCCCATGGATAAGTGAGAAAACGATATGCAAGCTGAAGGGTAATAGCTATAGGTTTTATCTCTGACATGCCCAACATCCGATATACTGAAAGTAGCATTAAGTTTATATTGGCCCCAAGTTACAAAGAACATTCCTAAACGTTTTTGTGCCTATTTTACACGAGATGGTGAAACTCCCTAGCTCCTTTAGTTTCTAAGGAAGCTTCCTTTGAAGAATTGCAGTGCACTCTTCAATAAGCTTGATTGTCTCATAATCCTCCAGTTTGTGCCTCTTTGCCATAATTTCCTTCATGAATTTTACATAATTTGGCATCTTCTGTAGGGCCTTTACGAATGGAATATTAATGTGGATCTTTTTAAACATATTTAAGAACCAACTGTTCATCCACATTCTTCTTCTGAAACCTCTATGGAAAGGGCAATGGAAGAGGATCAAGCTTTTTGGGGCCTTGAATAGTAATACCTAAAATCTCCCCTTCTTCTTTTCATCAACAGTAGGCGGTGCATCTGGTTGCTCTGCAAGAACTGGCCTTTGGACTTATTAGAATCATCAACTGGTAACATGGTGTTAGAAGGAATGGATTGGCTCTAGGTTTCTCTCCCTCTTCTTATAAATATGACTTTGCATATTTCTTTAGGATTGCTTAAGTGTCACTAGGAAAAGAGCTTCGTTGCTAATTGGAGAATGCTTGGGCTAACTGTCCCACCTGAGTCTCAAGGTTCTTTACTATTGCATTGACGTTTCCCATTTATATTTCTAATCCTGAGACTCTTTTATCATTCTGATTTATCTTACCAGTCAATTCCTTAAAGAAATGAGCTTGCATATTCAAAATCTCATCCAGTTTATCTTCCATAGATGGCTTCTTTTCATGTAGGCTTTGATGAGGAACATAACTCTGTGGGTTTGCTAGATGTTTCTATTATTAACATAAGAGAAATTCTCATGCTGACGAATCCCAGGATGATGATATTGAGGAGTACTACACCCCTATTGCTGCCCTTGGTAATTATTGAAATGGTTCAGTGCATTGAGCTGCTCTATAAAAGCTTCAACAGTAGAGGAAGCTCATAACACGCCGACCCCTAGATCCAATTTCTCACACGTCGCTAACTGGGCGTTTTTGTTTCTCATCCTCGAGCCTGAACAAATCACAAGGTGCGATCACTTTTGCCATCAATATCCAAAGACTGGGACGTTACTTTGTGTTCTCTGTTTCCTTTCTCACACCATCCCAATATATTTCAGAGTGCAGAAACATAACAATAATATTAAGCAAGATTAAACATGGGGATGGCATGTTTGAAATAATAACATGATGACTAAACTTATAAAAGTTGAAATAAACATACTTTGACCCCAAGGCCTGAGTTCAAAATGAATCAATAACTGGATGCTTGGCCACATGGCCGAAGTCAGTAAACAAAACAAGTAAACATAGATGAATTGTGGGTCCCATGCCCTACAAACTAATAACCACTGAATCGCAATATTCCTAGTCAACCTCAATAGTGAGGCGTATTATGACTACAAAAATGCTGCTCCTCACTTGTCATCACAAGTGTCTTCAAAGGTTATATGAAAAGAAATTAGTGGGGGTGAGCTCAAGAGCCTAGTGAATCTTACACAAACATCTCAAGCATTATATCAGTTAAAATACAAACAAGCAAGCACTTGTAATACATCATGTGTTTCATCAATTCAATTGTTTCAGTTAACGCTAAGACCGAAAGGGGTTCTCCTTCGACATTCCAACTTAGGTTCAGAGAACTCAATGTAACGCCCAAGGCCTATTACACTTCATAACCTATCTCGAGGTTGATGTCTCACTCAATAATCAAGCCAAGGGTTAGAGTCTCACTTAGACTCATACTCCTATTTCAAACAAAGACCCACCTAGGGCTAAAAATACCCATGATAATGCCGATACGTGGCAAATTCTCTTTTTTATCTTTGATTTAATGATCAAGTGCATATCTACATTTCAAATATCCTATATAAGTAATCAATGGACATAAATAAACAAGTTATCATGCTCATAATCACATTAATCCTATTAATCATCACATGGCATGCATAGCATAAATTTTTTTAAACTGTAACATAGTTTCATACTTAATATTTAAACCAAAATAATACTAAAGAGTTTCTGAGGTAGTCATCTCTACATTTATCTCTCATTCCCTTGGGCTTTTGCTTTGCACTGTATTAGCCTTATCTTTCAATCTATGAGATTTAAAACCAACATTATATGAATTTGAAGTATTTCTAAGGTCTCTTAAATCATAATTTAATGATTCTCGAACATAGATATCTTAAGGTGTACTGTAACACTCCAATTTTCAACCGGACCTCCGTTCACGTGTTACCTCACATGTAGATCGTCGCCCGATGAAAATCAAGGTGCTACATAAACTCTTCTTCTGTCAAAGTCTCTTTCTTCAAAATTAAGTTCATAACAATTTATTTTCAAGTCAATATCTGTGTAGATGTTTTAAAACAAAACAAAGATAAAAAATCATTTCTCTATGTATTCACTGATTTTTCCAAAACAATGCATAAATAATACAGCGAAAATACTTAAAACCATTCACTTAAACCAAAATCGTTAAACAAGTAAGGACATTTAAAGATAAAACAACTAAGTTAAAACCAACGTAATTACATTGAAACAATTCTGTAAAATACATAAAACTTGACCTTCAAGTCACATATCCCAGACGACCTCCCCGTGAGGTGTCTAATTCAAGTGCGAGTCTTCTGACGTAAGTCAACATATTCTACGTTCAGGTGCACCTGAAAAATAAAGTGGGAGTGAGCTCGAAAGCTTAGTGGATCGATCCTACACATCACATGTATTATACAGACCCAATTCAAAACATTACAAACACCTTTCGAACATTAGGCATTTCAAACATTCATTTAGTTTTGGTTGAAGTCTAAGACCGGAAGAGGGTTGAAATACCTCTCGATATTCCCTGTGATTCAATCTAATCTTAGAGAGTTTCAATAACCATCTAAAATAAATCGACACTCACATCACAGTCTAAGAGATTGTACTTACCATGGCATCTTACCATCTCCCAAAGACTTCGAGCTGTCACTGTCAGCTCTGGGTGGGAATACCTACAATCTGCCTTGTGGCTCGACGATCTCAAGCGGTGACATATAGGAGATGCCACCTTGATCCGCTTCAGGCTCGTCAATCGTATCGGTATGTGGATTTCAAATAAACCATCGTCTTAATTTAGTTTTACAAACAATTTCCTTCATGCCAATCATCACGTATATCATGGAAAATAAATCAAATAGTACAGGCTATTCACACGAGTAAATAATGCAATCTAAATGCATGTTGTCCTATTAACGCATGCCATAGATAAACAAAGCCCAATTAAATAAATCATCACACCATCATCCAAGCAAGCCAAACAAGTTCAATCAATTATATAACAAAATTCTAATAATCCTAGAACTATTCAACCAAATGTTTCGAATCTTAAATTCGTATAATACAAATGAGCAAGGAAGTCGCGCCCACCTGATTTCGCCGATCTTCAGGACTCCTTGCTTTCTTGTGAGACGTTCGGTCCTCTGAAATTATAGAATCTTTCAAATCGTTCTTCGTTGCGCGAACGACGCTAATGGTGAGAAATCCTTTATTGAAAATCTAATTTTCAGCTTCCTCTTCTTTGATTTCACAACCGTCTCAAATCTAAAAACCATGCGCACTATTCATCTTCTTTAAAAAGAATGCACCAGCGATAGCGACACTACTTCGACATTTTGTTGGTCTTAGAATACAACAATAGTAGTAGCAGATTGCCTTCTTCTTCATTTCCTTTTTTTTTTTCTTCACGCCCAAACTTATACACACCAGTAGCAGTAACCGTATTCACAAGCCCAGCAAATCACAGTTTGCATCATCTCACGGCAGTCCTCTCATCCCCATCTTCACGGTCAATTTGCAGCAGAACATGCTCCCAATTTCTGCTCCAAATCACGTTTTCTGTTTTGACCATCACGAACCAGACGAATAAACCAAAAATAGTTGCTACGTTCCTCTGTTTTCTGCTATATTGTTCTATTCTTAACGCCCCATTTACTAATCTTCATCCTCTTCCGTTACAGCCAGAACACATTCAAAAACATGTTTTAGGCATTGTTATTCACCGTTTTGTGCTCAAACCCAGCACACACAACGGCCCCCAAAATTTACGCCCTCAATCACGATTTTTGTTCTTCATGGCCAACTTGTTCTTTATGCTTTCAGTCACTCATCTCTTCATTTGGTAAAACCAGCTAACAAATCACACACACACCCATCTTCTCTTCTTCATTGTCACGGCCAGCAGCAGAACAATAGTTTGCTGGTTTTTGTTCTTCACTTCACCTTCTTCACAAAAGAAAACCAAAATCTGATCCTTGAATCAACAAAACAAAACCAGGTTTTTTTTTCTTTTCCATTCTTTTTCCCATCGTCATCATCCCATCACATACTCTCAAATCAAAGCCCCAGTTTGAAAATGCACCTCATCAAATACAAAAACCCCTAACTCGTTTTGTTCGTTTGATCCTCAAACTAAAATCTAAATCATCCCAAACGTTTCTTGTTCATCTTCTTCATTTCGGCCATCCTCAACCCAGAGAGTTCTGGATTTCCTGCTTGTCGTCCGTCCAACCATGAATGCTCTGTTCTCTTCTCCGTCCAGCAGCAACGGATCCGAGCCCTTTCCTCTTTGCGTCTAGTTTTATTCTTTGTCCTTTCTCCATTCTTCATCTGTTCCTCTTCGTTTACAAATCAGCAACACCCTTTCCAAAAAAAACATGGCATCCATTTCTCCCTTATTCTTTTGATCGTGATTTCCAGATCCCTCTTCCAAAATTTCCAGATTTCTTCCCTCTAATTCACGGTCTTCACCTAGATCCTTCTTCTTCCTTCTTCGTTCATCCAGAAATTTTGACTTCCTTTCTTTTTTATTTTTTTCAAAACAACGGAGCACTGTTATTATTATTATTATTTTTTATTATGTGTTCCTCTTCTCCTTTTTTTCAAACAATATTTATTTACTGGTTGATTTATTTGTTTATTTATTTGTCCAAATAATCAAATATTTATTTATTTGTTTGTTTATACATTGTCCATCACCCAATGAAATTTTTTTTTTCAATAATGTTTCGATCTCATTTCTTAACCACATCCTAAATTTTAATCCACCATTATTTGATTACTTTTCCCCCTATCATAGTTTACGCATAGATTTAAATAAAAATAAGATTTTAACTTATTTATTCATTTATTATTATTATTTATAAATTTTAATTTTTTTTATATGATCCATTTTTGTTTTCTCATCACTCGCACCATCGCACTTTCGTTTTCGAATCACTCGCGTCATCACGCTCGCACGAGTAAGCTATAAAATAGTTTACTTTTCCAAAGCATACTCTATAGCTATATTTAAATAGAACATGATTCTAATTCGTTTATTATTATTATTTTTATTTTTTTCGTAAAACTATTATTTTTATTTTTCTTATTTTTTTTTGTAAAAACTATTATTCTTATGTATATATATATATATATATATTAAATTTTAAATTCTTATTTTTTTCTATGAGTAATATCTTATTTCATGTTTACTCACGACGTAGTGTTCGTAAAATTTTGAGGTGTTACATGTACACAGCGGTCTCAACAGATAACATTTCACCATTTTTCCTCTAATTATTGTGGTAGTGAGTGGCATTATCGTGATAAATCATATGCACACATTCAGAGAGGAAAACTAGGTTTAAGTCGTGTTACTGCGGTCAGTTACTGCATTAACCAGAGCACGAATCTATTTTTCTCATACATTACCGCAGTCGGTTACCATGGTAACTAGAGGGGTTTTGGTGTTTTTTAGCATGTGTTACCATGGTCAATTACTACGATAATCGGAGGAGTCTGTGTGTGCACAACGCACTGCCACGGTTTGTCGTTCCCTCTAGTGTTTCATACTCCAACATACTCGCATTACGCTCAAAACACACACACACACACATGAGTGGGAAAACATTGTACCTTGTTGTTAAGGCTTCCCCCTTGTTCTCCTTCAATGTGAGGTTTTGAACCCTCTAATGATCTATGTTTCAAAGAAAACGTGCATACTCTCAAAGAATGCAGATCTATGATGGAAAACTATGATTCCAAGTGAGGTTCGGTGATTTACTTGTGCACAAAAGATTTCAAACAGTGCCTCTACTAATTTTCTTCCTTGTTAGAGTTGTTATTTATGAATCTAGGCTTTGAGAACCAATGGAGAAGGGTTTGAATGAATACCAATCTATGATGGTGGGGAAGGGAGCAAAGTTCGGTTATTGGCTGCTAGTATTAGATCTTTGAAGTTGGTGCACAACCGTAGGACTACAATGACGATTAGGGTTTTTCAGTGCACTATTTGTGCTTATATATTTCACATATTACCGCGGTAACTCGAGGTATTACCGCGGTAGCCAGAACCCTACCTTAATTTTCTATGTTCTTGTCGTATTACCACAGTAATTACAAGCATTATCGCGATAACCAGAACATTGCTATTTTTTTGGGTTTCAGTCGCATTACCACAGTAATGCTACATACTACCACGGTAACCAATGGATGGTTGCTATGCGGAATTCCGTGCTTTGCTTCGGTTCGCCAATTCTTTTATACATTGATTAAACATCTCTTAAACCATATTTTCATGGGTTTTCTAGGGTCGATTGGGCTTGAATTATTTTTATTTAGATTTACCAAAACTATATAAACTTTTGGGGGTATTACAAAACCTTGTGTGCTTCTACTATAGCCAAAATAGATTGGCTCTGAGGTGCTTGAAACTATACGTTACCAAGCTTCTCAGTCAATGAATTCATCTGGTGGGTCATAGAAGCAATCTGGACCTGTAGAGTTGTCATCTCATCCACCTAGCGTAATCCAACCCTTATAATTGAGCCTCTCTCTATACCATGGCCATAAGCATTGGCTGCCATATCTTCTATGAGTTGAGTGGCCTTTGTAGTAGACTTTCCTATCAAAGAACCTTTTACTTCTGAATCAACCAAAGCTCTAGTAGGTGGTGTCAAGCCATTATAGAACATCTACATCTGGAGCCATGGAAGATAGCCATGCTGAGGGTATCTTCTTAATAAGTCTTTGAACCTCTCCCAAGCTTCATAAAGAGATTCGAAGTTTAACTGCTCGAATGAACTAATTTCACCCCTTTGTGATGAACATTCGCTGGAATGAAATGCTTCTGTAAAAATTTCTGACCCATTTCCTCTCAGGTGGTGATGCTACCTGGTAAGAGAGTTTGCAGCCATGTTCTCACTTTGTCCCTCAAAGAGAAAGGGAAAAGCCTCACTCTCAATTGATCCTCATTTACACTGGTCATCTTGATCGTGTCACAAATTTCCATAAAAGAATTCAAGTGTGCCATTGGATCTTCAGTAACCAAACCCCCTAAATTGTTGTTGTTGCACCATAGTAATCAAGGAGGGCTTCAATTCAAAGTTGTTAGCATTGATAGGTGTTCTTGCAATTCTAAAGTAATTATTATTAAGCATGGGATTGAAAAAGTCTCGGAGTGGTGCTTCACCATCAATGCCAAATGCTGATCTGCTGCTCTTAGCCATATTAGATATATGACCTCAAACTTCCCTTTGTAATTTCCTTAGTGTTTTTGATAGGTCCATATCATTCAATCCAAATAAATTTATATTCATCTACAAACCTGAAACACCACAATCAAAGAAAACAGATCAAGTGTAGCCAGCCAATGGATTAAATAATAAAAAGAATAAAATAATTTGAAATAAAGTAAAATAAAAGTAAAATAAACACTGTCTTAATCAATTTCAATTGGTTTTGAAATTATTAACACTTTCTCCAGCAACAGTGCCAAAAACTTGTTGAGATTACTGCAAGTGTATAGGATTACAATAATAATACAAGATAAGGTACCAGATATCGTTATTAGGGATCAGTTTGTGACTAATAATCTCAAGTCCCAATTTTATTTTAATCTTAACTTTATTAAGGCTTCAAATCGAGGTTTTAATATGTTAAACAGAAATCAAAAGGAAAATAAATGATTGTTAATTTTAAAACTGTATAAACTAAGATTCTAGGATGGTAAAATATCATATATTCACATTTAATCTTTATTTCAATTAATCTAATTCCTCTTCTCGTAGGTGATAGCACTAATCATCAAAACCCTCTCTAGAGGTGTCTTGATACCTATTAGTTTCTTCCCTAATACCCCCTCTCGAAGCGTACAGCTACCAAATTAATATAATAAACACAGTAAACACATGCAACCTCCTATTGAATCACCAACATCTTACTCAATTGATTCTTCTATGTCTATACTCTGATTATCTTATTTTTGAACTTCTCTCTCTAGTTAATTCAACAATTTGAAATCAATTTATAGGTGGTCAATCAATAAAATGCATTAAGAACACAGAGTATAAAACAATATCTCGAAATAGATTAATCAAAATAAAGAATCAAAGGATCTTACAATCTAAATTACATCCTACAAATCAAAAGAACTCAGCCAGGCATAATATATAGTTCACAACACAAAGAATTAAACAAATCAAAGATCATACTCTACAAATTGGATCTTGTTATTCGTCTTCTCCCTCCTTATGCTCTGCACTTCGCTCTGGCCATCAACAACAATTAAAATCAACAACTCAATTATCAAAAAAAAAAAACCTTATACAAGTTTCCTATTTATGTTGTTCTCTTAAAACTCATGTAAAACATAAAATAAAACCATAAAACGATCCCCTAATCGCAATATTGTAGTAACACGATATACCTAAAATTTGAATTTTCCATGCATGATTTGCCAATTTCTCTCTCACTATCGCAATAGTGCATTGCTACCACTTCTGTTTCGCTGGTTTTCGTTGTTTCATGCATTTTGTGAGCTTTGGCCATCGTTTCCAACTTGTTTCTTATATGTATGTCCATTTTCAGTCAATCTAAACCTACACAAACAATAGAAAACCTTTTTCTAACATTAAATCACAAATATAAACACTTAAAACCATATTGAAATTCTCAAATGTATAAATAACATGTCAGACTAATATAAATGAGAATGCACCTAATTATAAAGAAATATGTCCTATTTCCTACCTAAACCCGTGCAAAACATATATAGAAATATATAATAATGTTAATATACAATGCAACTAACAAATACCTAGGAACATGCTAGGGTGTGATTGTATTCTGGTTGTGATTGATTAATTTTATACATGTATAATTTGATGAATAGTATGTTGTACGACTGTATCGCTAGTTCCTAGATATTGGATGATGGGTATGTCCCTATATTCCTTATGATCTAGCAGTTGTCACTATTTAGTGATGGGTTTGATTATATGGGGAGAACACTAAGGTTAACCTTTTTGGTTAGAATGTTAATTGAAAACAATTAAATTGTTTGAAACGCCTACTGTTTGACAAATGTGTGCATGTTCTGTATTTTCGCTTGAATAATGCTTAAGATATATTATGTATGATTCATTGGATTTTTTGAGATCACCCAACTTATTATTTTTCAAGTAACTAGTAGTTGACACAACAAGAAATCGCACCTACAACAATGTACAATGTTCGTTGTTATACCCATACGACAACGTTCATGGTGATGTTGTCGATCAGGGTGTTGTTAAACAGCTTACTACTTTTAACAACAGTCACGAGCCTGTTGTTGTAAAGCATTGTGTATCAGTCTGACAGTGAGGTTATAACAACGTTCGCCCATTGTTAAATGATTCAATATTTTAACACATATTCGACAATGGTCACAATGTCTGTTGTTATAGAGATGTTATAAACACAGGCGCACATTGTGGAAAACCTAACCTTTAACAATGGTCACGTGCATGTTGTTGTAATGCGTTGTGTATCGTTCTAAAGCTGAGGTTACAACAACGTTTGCATGTTATTAAATGCTTCGATCTTTTAACACATATTCGACAACGGTCATAATGCATGTTGCTATAGACGTGTTATAGCAATGGGCAAACGTTGTGGAAAACCTTACCCTTTTAACCTTTCAACAACAATCGTCTGCACGTTGTTACATCATATATCTTACAACGAAAACTGAATGTTGTCATATGTTTCAATTTTTTTTAATTGTTAAATTATTGTAATATAATATATATTGCATATATTTACTTGTATCAAATTCATAATATTAAATAAACATTATTAAACATTTGTCCTATTATTTCAAATGGCTCATTTAGTATCACTTAAGAATAAAAAAATTTATAATGCCAAACATATATATACAATCTATCAAAAAGTGTACTATAATTATTATCACTACTTATCGTTATTAATTAATCCTACTAAACAAAAATAAAAAAGTTCTTAAGCAAAAATTCTTCTTGAATGATCATCACGTCTCATCTTGATACACAATCCAAGCATATAAACTCAAGTTCTCCATTGTTCCAATCTTTATATATATATACCTACATCAAAAAACAAATGAAATTAATTAAATTAATTTTTTTTTAAAAAAATAAGAATAAAAGCTAAAGAGCAACTGTAATAGTTCAAGCAACTCAATATATATATCTAACAAAGGCATATAAGAACAAAACAAAAAAAGATACTATGCATAGTTTTACATGATCCATAGAACACTTAGCCCCACTAGGGGATTGGACACCTAGACCTAGCTATATATTAATTTTTCTTAAAATTAAAGCATATATATATACGTGAAAGCTAGAGATAAAATTTCACATTGTTTACTAATCTTAAACCAAAAGCTATAATAGTAATCAACATTGTTCATTTTAAACCAAAAGCTATAATATTAGTAATCAACAAACATTATAAATCATGAATGCGAAAGAGTAGATACCTTATACTAAAGAAGAAGAATAGTAGCCCCAAGGAAAAGAATATTAACTGAAAAACGAATACTTACTTCACCCGCTTCTAAAGTCTTCTTTTTTGTCATAGTGGCTATAGAAGATATAATATGTCTGTTGATACAAAATGAAAAGGAATTAACTAATTACTTTAGATGCAATAAATAACTATCATATCACAAAATTCAATCAAGAA
>JAJIYU010000914.1:0-41746 GCA_030144865.1 Tinospora cordifolia
GATTCCCAAAAGAAAGACTCAGTTTCTTAGACCTAGGAACAACCAGCAAGCCTGCTTGGAATGGAAGTCATACTGCCCTCATATGAACACCTTTTCAAACAATATATTACCGTCCAATATGATTGATCTCACTTGTATAACTATTAAGCATCAACTTGAACTTGCTAATTTCCCTAGATATCATTGATAATGCTATTCAATCTCCAACATAAACAAAAATTTGACTTAAAAGTTGTTTGTGAAGCTACCATACTTGCTAAGAACGAGAAGTTCCTTATCCCATTCAGATAATGTCAAGGACCTCACTTCCCTACTACCCACTTTTGCAGACCAGGGACACCATTTATGCCTTTTGGCTGGCTTGATTCGGCTCATTGTCATACATTCATTTATCCAAAAGTTCTTCTCCCTGATAAAGTAAAGGGCCTATTTGGTTTAGGACTTAAAAAAACAACTTCTAAAGACAATATTTCAGAAAAGTTTTAAGAGCAATAATTTCAGAAACATTGCAAGTATCTATATCATCATTAATAATCTCTGCCAATGTCATTTTAGGTCTTCCTTCACATTATTGTTACATTAGACAGCTTATAAGTCACTTTTTCCTAACTGAAGCATCTAAAGGCCTTCATTGTATGCGAACAAGACAGAATCAATTTTCTCTCATTTTGTCATCAACTGACCATTAATCAAAATTGTTCGTTTCTGGTCCTATCTTCTAATGTTTTAACACATACCCATCACAATAAACTTACCATTATCGAAATTGAAGAAGGAACCAATGCTTAGGTCAAAGATCAAGAAAACATTCACTTAATGCAACAACATGTTGTTGGAGAAAGCACAAGTGTTATATAAAAATAATCATAGGTAAAAAAATAAAAATGGGAGAGCAAGGAAGGGGGGTGTTGATGGGCATAACCATACTTCATAAAATGACAACTACATTAAAACAATGAATCTAGTTGTAAAAATACACGAATACAAATGAGAGCAGGAAATTCAAGAAGAATAAGAACACACAAGAAAAGCTGATGAATGTTTTTGTATCACTCGAGACTACCAAACATCATGAAATCCAATCAACTAAGAAAATGAAAACACGATCCCTACCAACAACAAAATAAATACATACCTTATCACCACAAAGATCTAAAAGAATTATTCATCCCGAAATTTAAATTAAATACCTAATGCAAATGAGAGACCGTTAGAAAATAATAATTCTAGTCTCTTCTAATGATGGGCATTCCTTCGAATTCACAAAATATTGGAGAATTATCTTTTTTGTTTATTTCATGCATCTGGCAAGAAGCAACATGGAAGGACTTCTAAGAATGTTCCCTGTAGTGTTCTCAACGTGTGGGACAGGTTTAATTTCTCCATATCACTGCATGTGGCTTCTTGTTAAGACTTAAGGGTTATAGCTTTAGTGAATAGTCTACAAATTGGTTACATATTGTGTCTAGTTTGTAATTAGCTCAAATGAACTTCTTGCTCTTGTTGCTCCCTTTGTTCCTTCCTTAATATACATCTCCTCCTCTCTAATAAAATAAAGTAAAACAATTTTACAAAATTGGGACTGTACTTCCTATTAAAAATATATTTCAATCATTCAGAACAACTGGAACTTCGAGTCTCCAACATCAATACATCACCTAATTACAGTTCTCTCGCTCCTCATATGATGCATAACGACTGCTCATCACATGTTACATATTCACAATCTCCATTTTTAAACATTGTAATTAAACACAATTCCCTCCATAAGTGCCAAATAGACAACAAATGTCTGAGAGGATGAAAAAGTGTACTTACCTTTACAAAGAGACAAAATAAAAGGCAATTAAGAGAAGGAGAAGATGACGGAGAGAATGAGCACAGGTGCCATAAACACACAAAGGAAAAGCAAGGGAAGGACAGGGAGAGAGACTAGAGAATTAATGCAACATAAATTGGAAGAATTATATTCAACAAAGGTCACAGAAGCATGTTTCTCTCAAAAAATGAATAATAAGGAGCCATGCACATGCAAAGTAAGAAGCAAAGGAGGGGAAGGGAGGGAGAATGGAGAATCTTGACATAACATACAATTGAAGAATTTATACCACTTGGGTCATAAGAACATATTTCTTTCAACATATCATATAATAACACTCCAAGACTATGATATTTGTCATTTGTATACAAAAACAAAGGCTCCTCGTAAAGAATTAGAAAATCACAAGATCAATAGCATATCTAACATCAAAACCCTTCTTACAATTGAAGAAGGTAGGGGAAAATACTTTGATACAAGTTAAAACTCATAGTACACCGTCCAGGATAAATGAAAAAAGAATTTTAAAAATGAAGATATATATATATATATATCCAAACAAGTGTTAGGCCTTACCAATATCTAACGGACTTGCATCTGGAGCAGCGGGTGGTAGCCGGAGCCGAACATCTAGCACACTGATGAACAATGATCTTTGGAGAGGTCCTAACAGGACTATGAAGGGTGGTAGTCATTGCCTCGGCACGAAAAGCTTCTTCAGCTGCCAATTGGGCAAGCAGACTTATCCTCTCCTTCTTTCTTGCAGACTCACTCCATTTTCCCAGTAATATGTAAGTAACAAGAGGAAGCACAACAAAGGCCAGAAACAGGGCAGGTAGATCAGCTTCCCTTGGCTCAAGCATGTCCCCAAAACATTATCATGTACTGCTTCTTGTCAAGCAGCTTCTCCTGGGGGAATCTAGGAAGTTATGCAAAAAGTGAAGATTATAATTTTCTTCTGTCTTCACTCATTTATTAAGACATTTATTTCATGCAAATCCCTATCATTTGGGTTCCGCCAAAAGCCAAAACATATTTCAATTTTGGCCTAACCCAAATCATATTAAACTGCAAAAGAGTGTTAAAAAGAACACCAACATTCATAACACTGGCTACTCGGAATGTCTCTCGCTCAAGCAATCAGGGGACTACATGACTAAAATAAGTTAAGACAATGTGAATGCCATATAATGTTAAAAACATACATCAAAGCCGACCTGGAAACAGAAAGCTTCATTCGCCTTTTCCCTTCACTGTTACACACAAAAACACAATAACATAAGCAAATAAAAACAAAGAATGAAGGAAATCAACCCATAGTGATGGGAACAAAATGAATGAAACAAATTTTTATGCTTCCATTCGAATGCCCAGATGAGAAAAGTACTAAAAGAGCTGCATTTTTTAAGCATCAAAATGTCCAGAAAAAAGACAAAAATGGAGGGTTAAAAGATTGAGCAACATAGACCCACCCACCAATCAATCATCTCTTACACTGAACATTGAAGAACCCACGAAAATCTCTACACAGAAACTCGACACTAATCAAATGCCCAACTGAAAAAAAAAAAAAAAGAGGCTACAAGTTACAACCATCACATTCTCATGCGGTCGAATCAGAACAAGAATAACAGCAGAAATATCAAGAAAAAACAAGAAGAATGACTGAAATCTCGCATTCTGAACCAACCCCCATTTCAGAAAACAAGGAAAATTCCAAGATCAAAGTGCCTCAAAATATTCCAGAAAAAAAAAAAACACATGTTACCCACAATCTCAAACGCACAAAAAAAGCCCAAAAAAAATTACCATTTTTGAGATAAATTCCTTGAATTTCTCCCAAGCCCACATCTCAGAACCCAAAATCTCGAGCTTGTCACAACAGATTTCGAGATTTCAACAGATACCCAGATGAAATCGAGGCATCTTCTGCACAAACAGCTGTTGCCATTGCAGTTCTTCTTCTCTTGCCTATTACAACAAGGTACACAGATTCTCTTTTTTTTTTTTTTTTTGTACACACACTCTCTCTCTCTCCTACTGGTTTCTTTGTTTCTTTTTTCTACTAAACTTAGAAGCACAGTGCTCTTCACTTCTTCCTACTTGAAAAAAGAAAGCGACTCTGCTGTGGTCGTCATCACCAGTACTGTCCCCACATTCCGATTGCCACGTGGATGAATGTTCAGCCCCACTAATCTACTTCCTGCCCTACCAAAACATTCTTGTATGCATGTATAGATAGATGGTTTTGAAGTGTAGGAGGTCATCAAAAGGCAATCACAACAGAGTTTTTATTTTTTTATTTTTTTTATTTTTATAAGTTGAAAATTTTTAATTATATTAAAAAGGTAAGCACAAATAGAAACTACATGAACTAAATAGTATAATTATAATCTTATTTTTAATTAAAAGATTAGAAAAACTTTAATTTATTTATTAAAGAGAAAAAAAAAAGAAACTTTTGAAGTCAAGAAGTCATATACACGTTATTTATATGGTATGACGAGTTCTAACATGAGCGTCGCAAGAATCGATTTTAAGAATTTTACAGAGTAATTTAGATTGATGTGTCTTCATGAATAAATATTTTATCTTTCTGCTTCAAAATTTAACATATTTTTTGGTTGAAAATATTTTTGAATATGTCATTACTAATTATTCATGCTAATTATAGTGAAGGTACTAATTATTCTTTTTTTACTTCTAAAGGAAAAGAGTTACATCAAAGTTTGGCAAAGTTTGACAAATTTATAGGAAAAAAAACCCCTGGTTTATGAAAAAATTCGTATAGGCAAAGAAAGGATAAACATGAAAAAAACTATGATTCGATTCCCACTAAACACACACACGTAGGGAGGTGTAAAGAGTCTTAATTATGATTAAGCCTTAAGTAGTGAATAGTCTTAAGGTGTGCAAGTAAACAGGCTCAAAGACACACCATGAAACCTTAAAAAAAAGGATCTCACCATTTGAGAAATAACGATATGATACTTGAGATGGATATAAAGCTAAGCAAATTACTTATGCTCCAAGAACAAAAAACTGTATAGGTTGTAAAAGATGCGAATCCACTTATCCAACTGATTTCTTAAGTGTACGGGTTTATTTATGGCATGAGACAACTCGCAGCATGAGCCTAGCTTATTGATACGTTTCAGAAAACTCCACTTGAATCCATTTAATTTCTCTTTATCGACAAAAACTCGTGTGTGATTATTGAACCATGAGCATTCTTAATAGGAGATCTTGGATCAAATCGATATTGATATATCGAGTATCTGTTGATACGAAGTATTTCGGTGATCCCCGCGATCCGAGTCCAAGTTATAACATTTATATCTCATTTGATTATTAGTCACCGACAGGTTAGAAATATAGCTTCGTTCAGAGTGGATCACGAAATCTTGGCAATGTTCTCTATCTAGAAATAATATGACTCATTTTTTTTTTCAAATTTACAATTTTTTAAGCAAATTGCATGAAAAAAATTGTGGTTGGATATCTTTTTACCTTCTGACCAAACTTAACCGATACATTTGTTTTATTTGCAAATTTATTAGATTTACTCTATGAGTTGAAAATTATTAACAATATGCTAACCAAAACCGAATTTGTCATGATTTATTTTAAATTTATTATAATACACACACTTGCAATGAAATGGTTACAAAAAATATATTGTATTACTTTTTATTTAAAATAATAATTATTATAGGTTAAATGCCTAAATTAATTAACTAAATCAAATCAGACTAACTTTGTTTGATGTACACTTCGGTATCAGTAATGCCGATGGCTTAATATATATATATATGAAATTGAGAAGGGTCATCTATATTTGTGGGGCGTGAAGAAAAATGGCCTTAATGGCTGAAATATTATTAAAAACATTGAAATTTCAGATATGATTAACTTCTGAAAATATATGAATTTTTTAAAGAGAAAAGAAGCGCCTCTAGGCAGTAGCTCAAGAGGCACCTTACAATGTAATTTCTATGATTTATTATCATGTGGAAGTCATTTTCTTATAGAAATATAATATATGAAGGCATAAATTGTCAAAATGTCCTTTCAAGGTTATAAGCGGTACTGATAAGAATAACTTTTAACTTATTTGCGAGAGGAGTAAATCAAACTCTCACATAAAAAAGTTTGGATTATATTATTAAAACTTAATAAAGTCTTGCAAATTCTAACAATAATTTAAAACTTTAATAAACTTATAATATAAAAATAATAATTTTTTTTTAAATATTACAACATTAAAGTACTAATGTATCTAATTTCCCAAGTCTTTTCCTCTTCTTAATTTATGTTTCCTTTACTTGGCATTTATCTATTGCATCTTCTTAAATACTAACATTTTAGTAATTTTTGACCTTCTATTCATTTTTATAGAAACAAAATTATTCTTTTCATATATAAAAAATATTATTAAATGTTATAAAAGAGTAACGTTAGGTATATTGATAACCATGAATATAATTAACAAGTGATGTTATTTTAATCAATGGCAACTCTTCAGTAGAATGTAGGGACTTCCACCACAAGTTTGTGAGTAGACCCATGTGTACTCTAGCCTTGCTTGTCCTCATAATATTTTTGTAGAATAATCTTATGTCGTTTTTATATTTTTGTAGAATAATCTTATGTCGTTTTTATTAATGCATGCTTATGAATAAATATTATCAGATGCTTATGAATAAATAATTGTTAGAATCATAGTAGTTCAAGGCCATTCTTATGAAATAAGGAAACGGTATATACGTTCTTCGTCATGTCTAGCTCTATTATGCATGTAGAGAACTGTAGAAGAAGAAGAAGAAGAAAAAAAAAAAAACAACTTTATAAGCAAGAGACATGTAAATGCTAATTGTTGGAGCAAGATTTAACCAACGCTAAATAATAATGAAAATTTTAATTTGAAATCCTTGTAAGTGATGTCATAAAAAAAGATAAGGGGAAAGAACTATTGAAAGGAGCACTAGGGTGACTTTGGGTAGATCCTTCAAGGACTAAGTCAAGATCGAGAAAGATTGAGAAGTAGAGAGCTTTTAAGTGTTTTTTGAATTGTAAGTTACATGCCTTAAAGTTTGAAAGAATCAAATATTAATAGAGTGAATGGCCTATGAACATAAATGACAATTGTAAACTATACATTTGTTGTTGGCGTAGTGATTTGGCTAAGTCGAGCCTAGCCTTGGTGCAAATTGGAGAAACCCTTAGTATGTGCTTGTCTCTTGACTCAAGTCAAACGTAATGTTTTGCCCTATATTTTGCATTCAATTCTGTAAGTGTATCAAAAGTCCATCTTGGTATCAACCTCTTATATGAGGTGATACCAAATGTTTGGTGTTAAAAAGAGTTTTTTTGGTTGAACTTTTGCTTCATAGTCGATGGTTTATGTTAGGTTGCTTCAATCTCTTCAGCTTGGTAGCTTAATTATGTGACATATTTGACATGCCTAGATTGATTATTCTCTCTGTAGAATATGGTTTAATATCTATACCTAAGCTATGGCCAAACATGTTTGCTCCAAGGTTTCACATTAGGTTTACCTTCCAAGATCTTAAATGCGCATGTTTGATATGCGTTTACATAAATAGAAAATGTGTGCCAATGTTCCATCTATAGAGGTGGTAAAAACATTTGACCTTTATACACATGACATGCATTAAGTCAAAATAACAAATGTGTGACAATATGAAATAGGAAATTGTAACACCACAACAAAACTTATTCCTTGTGACATTCATCAATCATTTCCTTAAGATGTATATATGGTGATCATTTGGTGCACTTTTTACATAAATAGGGGTTCGACATCTCAAGATTTTCTTCTCACTTAGACTTTAATGGTTAATATTTCCTTGGTGCATTTAATAGTCTTCTTGGTAACTTCTTCATCTTTTCATTTTCTTAGTCCCCTTTAGTATTTTCATGTTTCTCTTTGCAGAGTTCCCTTCTTCTTCTTCTTCTTCTTCTTCTTCTTCTTCTTCTTCTTCTTCTTCTTAGCTACCTTAGCTGCTTCTTAGCTTTCTTAGGTGCCTCTAGCCCTCAATATTGAGGCTTCAATTATTAACCAACCTATTCCTTCCATTAAAGATGTGTTCAATGACTTATTTTTTTTATTTGGATCATATGGTTGGTAAGGAAGTTAACCATGAGGGTAAATAGAGTGGCTCAAAGTCTAGTTTCTTGATCGATTGTAATGAGATTGAGATTGATGTTGAGAAGGTCGATGTTCTTGCTAAGGTTGTTGTGTCTATAGGTGTGCCTATTATTAATGAAGCAATCACCTTAGGCTATTTTACCAAGATAGCGACATTAGGTTTCAATCAAGTATAAGGAGTTTTGTTCTTTGTAGATAAGACACCTTTCGAAATGCAAAGCCATTATCCTGAAATGTCGATGTTGGATCATGACATCTTCGATTCAATTTCCCTATGAGCCCTAGAGCTAAATGTTTGGGTCATTTGTCCTTGGGAGGAGAAAGTGCCCACATACTTAAACCTTTTCGAGGATAATCTTAGATTCCCCTTTTCCAAAGTTGTATGTCACTTGCTTAGTAAGCTAGAGATAACCCTAATCAAGCTTAACCCTAACAACTAGAGGATCATACTAAGTTATGGTGCTCTAGAAGGATGAAGAATGGAATGACTTGGACTTTGAAGACTTTTAGCTAGGCTTATCATTCAAAGTTTCATCTGTAGTAGTCGGATGGTATTATGCCTATGGTCATCAAGGCTCAGAGCAAGCCTATCCTTTGTATCAAGAACTACAAGGCTTTGATAGATAAGTGGGAAGAAGAGTAGTGTTTGTTTACCTATGCATTGCCATATCTTAATTGCCAATCAAGGTAAATTATAAATATAAATTATATTAAGGGACAAATTTTCAAATACATTGTTATAAGGTTAAAGGATGATGATGTTGTAATTAGAGAAAGGTAAGATCATTTAAAAGGACTAAAAGACATGCATAACGATAAAAGAGGTATAAGTGGTTCACATAAAAACAATATTTACTCATTTGTAATAGGTGAAAACAGAATTATCAAGTAAAGAAGTTAGGATATATAATATTAAAGCTAAATAAAGTCTTCCAAATTCTAGCAATGATTTATGAAAGAACTAGAGTCGCATTAGTAGTTAGTAACCAGTTGTAGATAGACATAAATTTCTGTGCAACAGTGAATAAATAGACAATGTAGTAAGTAGAAAACACAAAACAGTTGGTTATGCAGTTTGACCAATGCCTACATTTGCGGGGCCTTGCCTAGACCAAAAATTCTACTATGGTTTGCAAGATGTACCACTTACACCAGGTCCAACAACCTACAGTAGCACTCTATAAACACGAATCACGATGAGTTCTTCTCGTATTTGAAGAAGATGTCAAACTCTATTGACAGAATCAACCACCGAAGACAGTCCCTCCTACCTTGCTATTTTAAGACTTCACACAGAGTTTATAGCTCCTTACAATATGCATATTGATTACTCAATAAAACAAAAAGTAAAACAATGAATTCAACTCTCAATACAATATATTATACTCATATAATCAACAGTTTCTTCACAGCTTGAGTGATGATCAATGCCTTGAACTCCTCTATATTTATAGACTTATGGGCTGAAGTTGTCGGGACCCCTTCCTTAGACCGGAGGGCGACTCGACCGGCACCGTGGCTGAACAAACTCACTCATATAATCGAGTCCGCCCAGTCACCGTTAAGTCTCACCAATCTCAACACTAACACACATCAGAGTAGTTCAAACATCCATTGATTTAGAGTAAGAGAGTAAACAAAACATTTCATATCGTCATGTCCCAAAAGTACAATTAGACCATTAAACCATTACAAACATACAAAATGTGACCGACCTCAAATAGAAACAAAAAGAAACAGAGGACCACTCTGGTACTAGGCTATCACCACGCCTTTCCCTCTATTAGCTGCTGAGGAACCTGAAATGTAGTAGAGTAGTGAGCATAAAAGTCAACGTGGCTCAATGAGTAGTAAAACTAGCATATTACCTAACCGACATCCAAAAACAGTGCATGTATGCATGATTAGTAACGGTGAAATAATTTCTCAAGAATCATGATATGTTATAAAAATAGTTATAAACAGTGGAATAGTTTGAAGAAAAAATAGTTTAAATACATGCAGCTCAAAACTACATCAAGACTAGGGTTCAAATCATCAAATAAAACTCTATGGTCATCGCTCAAGCGGGTCATGAGTCAAGCGTACCTGCCACTCAAACAGGTCAAGGGTTAGGCGCATTCATCGAACACCCTAAGCCTGCGCTAGGTCCTCAAGTGCCGTGCTCGAGCGAGTCTGAGGCTAGGCGCACTAATCATATGCTCTAACCCCGACGCTCAAACCTCGAGCCTATGGTCTCCCTATTAGTGTACAACTACATATATTTCAAATCAATCCTTGTAGCTCAATACGAGAAACCATTCAATCGATGATAATTTCAATCATTTTCCATGCAAGGAATACAGTTAAGATAACAACTGAATTAAATTACTCACCTTGGGTCCCGTGCATCGATGTCCTCTCGACACTCGGCCCAGTCCCCCGATCTATGCTCAAATCTGCGTTATGTTAGACCCAATTTCAGTTCCTCATGAAAAACTGTCTAATTCGATCCTATTATTCCTAATCGGTCTCAGTCAATTCGAATTCGAATCGGTCAAACCTGGTCAACTGATCAAACTTGGTCAACTCGGTCAAACTCGGTCAACCTAGTCAAAATTGGTCAATTTGGTCAAAATTCTCAATTTTCAACACTTAGTCAATTCTAAGCCTTTTAGTTTAATTTGCGTAGAAAATTTGTCAATTTTCTTGCGATCAATCCAACCGTTGGATTTACGCGAAACTTTCCAGATTTGATTTAGACCCTTCAAATATTTACTAAAATTTTATGTTTCTATTTTTGGATTCGTTTGATACGTTTTCCAACTGAAATAACAGGAGCCCCAAATTCTGGATTTTTTCTTCCTATCTATAGAGTGAAGTTTCTGAATTTCCTGTGATCAATCCAACCTTGGATTTGTGTGAAAATTTCAGATTTGATCTATATCATTCAAATGTTCCCTAGAATTTTGGTTTCAATTTTTTCTGATATCATTTACTATGGTTTTTGAGTGAAATCATAGAGATGCTCAAATCTGGTCCTATTTGTTCTAATTGCGCAGCAGGATTCACAATTTTTCTGCTGTCAATCCGTATATTGGATTTGAGCAATATTTTCCAGTTATGATCCACACTTCCTAAGGTGTCTCCAGAATCTTATTTCATGAATCTTGGACTCTGTTTATTATGTTTTCCAAGGGCGATATTAGGAAATTTCGGTTTCCCAAATTACAAATGACAGACAGTCAAAAGGCCACTTATTTGACCCCCTTAAACTCATCTATTTGAGACCAAATTTTTACACAACATTCCTAGTTGTTTCATGAACGTATCCTCCAAATTTTAGGAAAATTAGACATTTCTAAGTATTTTAAAAAATTCATAACAACAAGCACAAAATCATGGTATCATAACAGATTTTCCAAAAATTTTCTAAGTAACAAATCATGCATATCTGGTAGCTCAGTTCATCATCGTTTTTTATATGCTCCGAGTGTTCATTTGTTATTCTTCATAGGATAGAAAATGAAGTAGATATAAAAAAGCTTTAAAATGAGCTATAACACCTCAAAATCGGAGTTCGGATGAGCCACGAAATTGCCTCGCAAACTCGGCCAAAACACAATTTGTCTGATTTTTTGGGTTCTGCAATCGCAAATAGCCCCTCTTCGACTCCATTTTCGACATGTTTCAAGGGGTTAGTTGGTGTTTCTCATTAAAATAAAAGTTGAAGTAGACATTATAAGCTTCAAAATAAGCTATAGTACCTTAATATTGGACTTCGGATGACCGAGAAATAAGTCTTGCAAAACTTGGACAACACATTTCTAGGTTTTTGCAGTCACGAACAACAAGTTTCATGGCTGTTTCTGCTCCAAATGGTCCATGTTCATGATCAACGGTTTAGAATTCCTTGAAGAGAGCAGTGTGAGCTTTCCAATGACTATAAGAACGTCCAAAATGAACTTTGGATGAGAGATATTGAGGTTTGAAGGTGGTGGGTTTGCAAGCCAAAGATGCAGAAAAACAAGATCAGAAATTTTTTGTAGTTGGTTTGAATGAGATTTTTGTAGTATCTCCAGCTGAAAATGCCTTGGCTCATGGCTCAATGCTCCAGGGAACATGGGGAGATGTTGGGGGAGTGCATTGATGATCAAAACAATAGGCGAAAACCATGGGAAAACTGAATTTTTTTGGCACCATTTCTGCTGCAAATGAGGAAGGGAAGGAAGAAGGAGAGCGAAGAGAAGAAAAGAGAGGAAAGGGAGTGGTGAGCTGGGCTGTGCACCCAGCCCAACCCACATGGGCTTAGGCAGTCCAGGCCCATGCCCATGGGCTGCTCAGGTGGCCCAAATTTTTTTTGTTGCTTGTTTTTTTTTTTGGTATATAAACATATATATATATATATATATATATATATCAAAATTTCATATTTTTTTTTCTAAAATTGTCAAAAATCATTTAATCTTCATTTCTCATCAAGATCTCTAATTACACACCATTTTCGTTCTTTATACAATTACTTTTCCAAAAAATTAGATAACCCATCGAAAATTACATTTTTCTCCTAAAAATTTCTTTAATTTTTCTAAAAATTTCATAATTATTCCAAAAATTCAATAATCAATTCCAAAATTATTTCTCTCAAGAAATCACATTTTCCTTATGATTCTACATATTTTCTCCTCAAAATTTTATTTTCACCATTATTCTCATTTTTCTTCAATAAGTAATTCAAAATTAGAAAAAAAAAATGAAAAAAATTCATGTATTTCCATTAAAATTTTTAGAAAAATATACAAAAATACATATTCATAAATATGGGTCATTACAGAAGTCTTTCTTAAAGAGGACGAGTTTCTGGTTGGACCATGTCACGACATTTTGATCACAGTTTCTTGTCTTGATAAATTTGAAGTATCTTGCACCTTTCCAAGTGTGGTGGGATTCTTTTGATTCTTCCTTTTGCCTCTAGATTTTCCAGCACCGTGGACAGAAAATGAAAAACTCCATTATAGTAATTTGTCCTGCCAATTCTAATTTAGAAGATAAAAATATTGAGGAATGTTTTTTTGGCAATATCTTCTTACCGTTTTTTAAATAACACGTTTCTGTTTCAAAAATCAATTTTTGTTTTCAAAACTAGTTTATCTTGTTACTAGTAAGAATCCATATTCATTTTAAGATTTGAATTTTAAAAACTGAAAACGTTTCTAAAACAGAAAAGAAACTTGCTCACACAGTATTTTTCAAAAACATGTCAAAGAAAGATTTTAAACAGTTTCTGTAAGCTCATGTTTCCTTCTAAATCACATGTTTTTAGTCTCCTTCTAAATCACATGTTTCTAATTCTTTAAAAGAGAGACAAATATGCTATGTTTTATCTATTAGTTAGCATTATTTCCAAAATACATGAATGCCTATTCAGCAACACAAGTCAACACCAAACATGCCATGTGGCAATGTGACATTTTTCCAACAATTTAAATCTCTAATAAATTTATAATATAAAACTAATAATATCAAAATAAGCTAAATTATAAATATATAGTAATAATGTGTCATGTAGACTCTAGCCTTGCTTCTCCTCATAATTTTTCTATAATCATATGTGATTTTATTAATGTATGCTTATGAATAAATAGTGTCAAATGCTCCCTCTGACCAAAAGGTCTTACATGGTCTTCCAAGCGTGCTTACAAGTTAGCACACAAGCTTTTAAATAATTCTTAGATGGTTCAAGGGTATGCTTATGAAATAAGAAAGTAGTGTATATACTCTTCCTCATGCCTAGCGCTATTCTGCATGTAAAAAATTGTAAGAGAAGGAAAATAAACCAACTTTATAAATGAGAGTCGTGTATAATGCTAATTGTTGGAGCAAGATTCGACCAAAGCTAAATAATATATAAATTTTAATTTGGAACTCCTATGGCTGATGAGGTTACTTTCTGGGTGCCTCAAAGTCAAAAAGATAAGGAGAAAGTGTTATTGGGACGAACACTAGGGTCAGGGCTGGTCCTAAGTTTTTGGGGGCCTAGGGCGAAATGCTAACTTGGGGCCCTAAAAAAATTATTATTTTATAAATTATTAATAAATAAATAAATAAGTTAATGTTTAACATTTTTTAATTATCATATTCTTTCATTTGTATATATAAATATAGGGTAAATTTTTAATTTTTTTAATTACATATATATATAAATATATGTGGACCGGTGGGCCCCTCAAAGTAGGGGGCCCAGGGCAATCGCCCTGTGCGCCCCTACTCGGGGCCGGCACTGACTAGGGTGACATCAGCTAAAGCTTCTCCAATGATCAAGTTAGGATTGAACAAGATTGAGTAAGTAGAGAGCCCACAAGTGTTATTTGAGTTATAAGTTAATGTGCTAGAGTTTGAAAGAATAAAAAATTTATAAAGTGAAGAAAGGGTCTTTGGTCAAAAATAGCAAGAGTAAGTTGAGTCTAGCCTTGACCCACACAAGGGATAATTGTAGGAACCCCTTAATATGGGCTTGTTTCTTGACTTACATCAAACTTGATGTTTTGCTTTATATTTTGCATTCAATGTGCTTTTGTTTTATAGGTGTATCACCTTAGGCTTATCTTCCAAGATCTTAAATGTACACGCTTCACATGTGTCTAAAAGATATAAAAAAAAATGAGTGCAATGTTTTGTTAGCCAAGTTGGTAAAGACACTTGACCCTTATGTAAATGACATGTATGATCTCAATGGCAAATGTGTGACAACATGCACCACGTAGTTTTCGTAGTGTGACGATGACATGTCTTTGTCGTGCTATTCATTGATCATTTCCTCAAAATGAAAAGTGATCTTCACTATCATTTTATATGCTTGGTGCACTTTTCCTATAAACAGGGGTTCCACTTTCATTATCTCAAACTTTTCTTCTCAATTAGCTTTTTTGGTGAATATATTAGTAGTTTTCCCAGTAACTTCTTCTTTGCATTTTTTTAGTTACCTTTAGTATTGCCATGTTTTCCCTAGTAGAGTTTCCTTTTTCTTCTTAACTTCCAAAGGCACATTTAGCCTTTTAGTTATGAGGCATCGGTTATTGACCACCCTATCCTCTTTACTAAAGATGTATTAGATGACTTGTTTTCTTATCTTGATTGTATGGTGTGCAAGGAAGTTAACCGTAAGGTGAATAGAGTGGCTCAAAATCTAGTTTTGCAATCAATATATAATGAGACCAAGATTTGTGTTGAAAAGGTTGATGTTCTTATCAAGGTGGTTGTGCTTGGTGCTATGAAACATGCACATTAGGTCATCTTGTCAATATAGCCACATCTAGCTTCAATCAAGCATAGGAAGTTTTGCTTTTGATAAATAGGATGCCTTCCAAAATGAAAAAACCATCATCTTATAAAATGTTGAGATTTGATCGTTCATCCTTGATTCAATTTTGATATGTGCTGGAGAGCCTAGTGATTGGGAAAGTTGTCTTAATTGGGTGGAGAAAATGACCATCTACTTAAACCTTTTTGATGACGGTCTTAGACTGCTCTACCCCAAAGTTGCATGTCTCTAGCTTGCTTAGTAAGTTAGAGATAGCCCTGATTGAGGTTAAGAGGATCATACTAAGTTATATGGCACTCTAGAAGGAAAATAATAGGGTGAATTGGACTTTGAAGACTTTAGCTTGGCATATCATCTAAAGTCTCGTCTCAAGCAGTTGGATGGTATTATGCCTATGGTCATCAAGGATCTGAGCAAGCCTATCCTCTATCTCAAGAACTTCCAATAAAACCTCGAAGGATAAGTAGGTGGAGGAGAAGTGGTGTTGATGCAACTCGTATTATCCAAAATAAAGTTTACATTGCTTAGGTTCTTTTATTTTGGCACTTGAGTTGATTTTATCTTAGTTGGTAGGTTTGAAAGCAAAACTTGGTCAGGGCATAAGTGTTTGATTGGATTAAAAAACGTCGTGACCTATGAGTTCTCGGCAAACTCAAATATGATGAAGAAGGTGTTTACTTAGCAATTTGTTGTTGTTGGCACATCTATAGGTGTTGTTATTCTCACCATCGAAGAATGCCAACTCATATCACTAAGACTTCTCTTCTAACTCCCTTTAAGAAGACTTTGGCCTTGAAATGGAAAGCTTTTGTAACACCAAGTAGCCCCCTTGTGGCCCAAGAAGGCTAGGCTAAAAGAGCCATCAAAGAATTGCTTGAGTAAAATGCCAAAAAAGGCTCTTACTTGAATTTTGAGGTTAAGGTTGACCCTTTGCAATTGTGATCTAGAATGATCAGCTTGTGAGCGCATCACAAATTACTTCATGGAGGCTATTGAGGTAAAGCTTTGTGTTTCTTGAATGATTATCTTTGTTTAGTGTGTTTTACTTTGATGTTTGTATTTGTTGATTTGCCTCACTCTAACATGCTTGAGCTTTGCATCAATATGTTAAGGAGTCTTCAAAGAAAGTTGAGCACAACTTGGCCATTTCTAAGTCCAGGTTGGCAGCCTAAAAGAAAAACTTGAACCGGAGTCCATCCATATTGAATTTGGGCATCATAAGACTAGTTTTGCAGTTACAAGGTTGAGTTTGCTCCAAAGAAATGTACCAAGACCAAGTCCATAAGGTGTGAACTATGGTTGTCAAAAGTTTGTAGGTCTAAGGTAAGGACAAATTAGTTATAAACACCATCACTTATGAGGTTACTTCTACCAAGAAGTTTGGAGGCTACACTTGTTGTTAAGCTGAATGAGCCAACCAAGGTGCAAAAGCTCCCAGGTTTTTTTTCTTTTATTTTTCTTTTTATATTTGGCTTTTTAGTGGCTTTCATGCATTTTGTAAGAACTTTGCTTTTGTTTAATGAATGTTTTTTTTTTTTGCATTTTTAAGCACTTCTTTTTCGTAAGTTGTTATCAATGCTCTAGGTAATTCTAAGAACTTCAATCCCTCTTCTCAATGGTGTTTCCATCATAGGTCATCACCCTAAGGCATTTTTGACATTATAGCATCTTCTCTTTAAGGCCTTTCCTCCCAAGATATTTTAAAGCATTAAGGTTCTTCCTCTTAGCAGATACCAATAAGTTAGGTATCTTAAAGGAAATTGTAGGGTACCATATACTTCTTGGTATTTATGATTTTTGTTGGTAAACCCAAGGTTCTTCCTACTTTGCAACAAACACGTGTTGAATGAAAAGTTTTCATTAATTATAAATTTGTAGATTAGTTACAAAGGTACTAGTAGTACTTCCTCATTCTATGGATTGGAATTTATCTTTCTAAAGGAACTTCGAGTTTGTGCACTTTTGGTTTGAGATTGATCATGATTCATAAAGGTCCTTCTCAATTTTGTCTAAGTTTTCCTACACTAGATTTTATGTTGTTAAGCATACCTTAAGCACACCTATCTCTCCTATTTTGAAGCTTCTAGTCAAACCTTAGAGTTGTCATCCTAGAGATCCTTTGCTAGTATGCACCATCTTCAAATGTGCCTACTCTTTTCTTATGCCAAGAGGTCCAACTCAACATGTCAGGATTTTGTGTTCCTTTCCTCGTCATAACTAGTTGTCCTTACAATCATTATACCAAGTTTGATGAAAACCATTGTTTCCATTATAATTGTTAACGTTAAAGGTGTCTTTCCTTTAGTTGTTTGAGATGCAGTTTGCTAGGACTAGAGGATTTGTGGTACTTCCTCTATTCATGTTCCTCTTTTTCCCTGTAACTAAGTCTTCAAGGTGGACTTGATGATTTTGTTGATGGCCTCTACTTACTCATTAAAGATGTACGAACTATCTTTTTTACTATTTGATTATACAGTTCATATTTCATTAAAATGCAAAAATTGAACTTTTTTGCATTAAAATTGCAAAAATTTGCAAGTTTATAATTGAATAGGTATAAATTGATGTAAACTTATAATATACAAAATTTTCAATTCTTCCAAATAAATATAATATACATAGTGTGGTATACTCTAAAATAAAATTAAAATTAGAGGTTGCAATGTTTGTTACCAAACATTATTTATATAAAAAAGCTTGTATTTAGATAAGCTCTTATTTCAGTAGAACTAAAAATAGAAGTACTAAGTTCTTGTAAATGTATACCAAACAAGATCTCAATCCACCTGCTTCCATGGCTTACCTAGTCAATAGACTTAACATCTCCAACGTCATGAGCATTTATATTAACAACTATTTGGGGAGGACCCCAATAATGAGAGCATAGAAAAATAACCTCGCTTGCAAGCTATGATAACCAATGATAAAACTAGTTTTCCTACCTTTTTATATCTTCACTTTGCACCCAATGGTGATTTGCTAGTGCAATAAACTACTTTTTGTAATGAGTTTTTCTCCAATGAGCATTGTGCTAATTGTCGATTTGGAGACCATTAGGCACAAGTAAGTTTTTCTAGGAAGGGATTTAAAACGCATGGGAGTTTTATCAAAGTATTTTTTTCAACACATTGATGGTTTCCTTGCACTCTATTTTCTCATCAACATTATTCTTGTAATGCCTACAATTTTAGTGTTGTAATACTCAAAATTTGAGTTAAAAAAAATAATATTTTAAAATTTACTGTTCAAATATACGGTTACTATTCAAAAATACAGTCACTATTTTGTTGGCAGACAAATTAAGGTTCGGTGGTTATTGTAGCTATAGTAACAAACTATTAATAACTGTTGCTCCCCCCCCCCCATATTTCTGAAAATTCATTCCAACAAGAAAGAAAGAAGTTCTTTGCTTACTCTCTTCTCTTCTCTTGTTCTTCAGCTGTTTTAGATAGCAAATATAGTAGTAGGAAGGGGAAAACCTCAGTTTCTGCATAGCAGTAGTGAAGATCTACTGTTGGATACCTCTTTTGAAGCAATTGGAGGGTTTTTTTGATCAAAGTAGGTATAATCACTCTGCTCTGGTCTCTATTTAAGATTAGAGATGTTGTTGTTTATTTCAGTACGCATACGTAGTCTACTATTCATATATACGGTATTGTTCATGGGCAGTTATTAAATAACATTTTCAAAACGTAGATCCTGAAGATTGTTGGCCAAAGACTCGGAACAAGTTGAGATTCAAGGAATTATTACTAAGGTGAAAGTGATTACTCTATTATCTAGTATTTTTGAATTTTAATATTGAATATGTGATGTTTGCACTATTTGAATGCCTAGAAATATGCAAGGTTATTAACTAAATGATTTGTGAAAGATTTTCCTTTATTTTTAATTTATATTATATATGACCGAGAGAGTATGCTATGTAGTTGCGTCTTATATGATCTTCTACATCAGAAATCAAAAGTCATTGTTTTCATTTATGAAAATATTGATTTATGATGTTATGCTGATGAAATGTTTAATTATTGACAAAATATTTATTTTATTATGCTCTGTACACAAAAATAAGATTAAATGAAGATTTTAACCACGTCCCGGCACAGGGACGAATGTCCTTCGTGTGTGTTCCATGCAGAATTAGAACTGGTTGTCAAGATTGACACCTGAATGAACTGGGTTTCAGAAATGATCCCAGAGAAGGGTTTGAGTTTCAGAATTGATCTCTCTTTCCAAATCTGAAACAGAGAGGTTAACCCCTTTCGGTCTAATTGACAACTGTTGATAAATAAATGTTTGAAACGCCTAATAGATGATAAGTGTTTGCATGTTTAGTGTTTGATTTAAATACCGCTATGGATGTACTGTGTATGATCCACTGGGCTCTTGAGCTCACCCAATCATTTTTTTCAGGTAACTATTGAAGACATCGCCCCAGCAGATCATGTAAATTAATAACAGTGTGCCTCACAGTATGAGGATAATAGAAAATGAACTCTATTGTAGGGCTTGTGACCCACTATATTTGATCATATCAGATGTCGATAGTATTTGTATTATCAAAAGATGGCTATGGAGCCCACAGAATTGTTCGTAACTCTGATCATGAATCAATGTTTTCAGTTATTTTGAAATATTGAGATTATTGTGTTTCTGTTGTATTTATACTCTATACCTTGGGATATGATCTGATGAAACTGACATATGTGATAAATGATGAAAAGAAAAAGTAATATCCCCAGTTCTCAGATAGAAAGCAGGATGGACTGCACTTGAAAGAAATGAAGTCTCAAGTTACGAGACAACTACGTTGCCTATGACGTATGAGATAGAGATTGGGAGCTGGGGGTGTTACAAAGGTGGTATCAGAGCCTAGGCTTTAGATGCCTTGGGCAAGAATTAGAAGGAATTGACTAGTCATGTAAGACTATTTGACTAGAAACCCTACCTCCTATTTTGGAAACTGAAACGATTTTGAAAAAAAAAATTATTTTTTTTCAAAAAGAGATATATGTTTTCAATTGTTTTGTTTGGATACCAAGATTACGAGTTAAGCTGATAGTGGGTAAGCCTTGTTTTGAGTAAAGATAAACATTGAAAGGGAGATGGGTTATCCTGTTCTAGAAAGCACGGTTGCTAAGTAGACTTCGATTTCGCTGTCTCATTTGGAAGTTGTCCCACCAACTCATACGAGTAGTTGAAGTTGAATGACACACTTATTTTCTATATAAAAACCAAGAGGTGGTAATTAAGGGCTAGGAATTCACTAAGGTCCAAAGGATATGCTGACCAGGATTTAAGAACCTAGGTCTAGGAAAGAGACCTTAGGTAAAAACTTGGGTGTTGCTAAGGGTGGCACAGTGGGTCATAAATAAAAGCTTTTAGGGCATAAGCTAGAGACTGATAACGTGTGAAAACGAAACACTTTTTTGGTCAGGATACGAGATTGGGAGGATCCTGTATCTTTGGTTTTCTATGTGGTATGGGACACTTGGGTGCGCGTGGGGCTGCACGCGCGCGACTACGCTTGTGAGATTAATTTTTATATTATTATTTGAATGATGCAAATATTTTGTACATATGTATGATTTAGTATAAATTATATATAATATCATTGACCAAGAAAGTATGCTCTGTAGTTACGTCTTGTACGATCTTCTACATTAGAATTCAAAAGTCAAAATGTGACAAATTAATATTGATTTAATATATAATCAATTACTTATGTTCTATTCTTGATTTTTATAATACAAACAATACTATACGTTTGAGTTGATAGTAGGTAATCTTTGTCCCAAGTAAAGTTAAACATTGAAAGGGAGGTGGGTTATCCCGTTCTAGGAGATCAGTTATTTAAGAAGACTTTGTCTTACCGCTTTTTCCTAAAGGTTGTCATACCAACTCATACAAATAGTACCTTTTAGAAAGAAAAATCAAGACGTGAACATTTGAAAATAAAATATTATTCTTGGTATTATTAACATTCGTACATTATTTCTTATTATAGTTCTATAATAGTTATATATATGTGTGTTCATTTGTAAATTATATATAAAGGTTAAAAGTATAGATGTTTAATATTATGAAAAATAGTAAATATACATCTTTCTCATTAATATTATGAAAAATGATTGATTCTTATGAGTATAAGTATTAAATTGCAGATTTTGATGCATGAGCAAAATAAAAATTATTTTAATAAAAATTTTTTTTTCGTCCAAATGGTATTATACATTTCCAAAAGTAAATGTTGATTTGTTAATAATTATTGATATAGACGTGAAAATAATTGCTATAATATTAAATATATTATAGTGATTGAAACAAGAATGTTTTTCTGAAAATAATTTTCATACCATAGTAGTCATTGTTTTCAAATAATTAATATTATGTTATAAGGCATAAAGAGATTGTAAATTAAATGAGATTATTTTTATAAATTAAAAAATAACTCTAAGATGATATTTTTATTTAAATTAAAATTGTGATTTTCATTATTTATTTTTATTGAGTCTATTTAGCTTGATATAATAAATATTTCAACAGTAATTAAACATACCAATAGTATAACATCATAAATCAACAGAAACAAAAATTTTTGATTTCTGATGTAGAATATCGTATAAGATGCAACTACAGAGCATATTCTCTCAAACAAAAATGACGACTTTCAATTTTTGATGTAGAAGATCGTACAAGATGCAACTACATACAAGTATTATTTAAATCAAAATAATAAATTAAAAGAAGGGGAAAGAATTTTACCTCGAGATCGCTTCCTAAATCTGTGTAGCACTTCGTTGCTACTACCTCGCAGGTTATTTAGAATAGCTCAAAAAAAGAAAAGAGACTGAGGGTGCCAAGAAGGAGGTAGAGAGATAGTAAGAGGAATTTCAACTCTTGTTCTGGGATGAATGAAATGGGTAGGGTAGGAGGTTTATACAAAGTCTTCGAAGGCTAGTTTCATAAAATTTCACCTTCCTAATGTGGCAAACTTCCATTTGTTTTTGTTTAGTTGGGGCGGCTAGGGTTTGGAATTTGAATTTTAGGTTTTTTTGTATTTTTTTGAAAATTTTCGGACCTTATTTCATTTTTTTCGTGTATATATATATATATTGTTTATTCAATGCGCACTGTGCACGTGGATACGCTGCACCATATCTCAACTAGTGATCATAAAGTGTACTAGACAATATTAATCATGATGAAATTTAAAATATATTAAATAATACTGGAAAGACTGAAAGACTATCCTTGGTATCTCCCCTTCATCGGTTTAGGGTATAATCGAGAGCACTTCTTAAAGTGAATATCAGCCTTTAAAGACACATTTCCATAAAGGCATTAATTATTTAGGACACTTCTAAAGCAAGGGTTGGCCTGTGAGTAAACTCTAAACAAAACTATGTAGAGGTCATACACAGGAATGGTACAATGTCAATCCATGGGCCTAAACTTAGCCTATTTTAATCAGAGATTTATCGATGGTGATCAAATACAAATACACTATGCTGAGCCTACTCCTCTAGGGATAATACTCACAACAATCAAATATGGATACGCTGCACCAAGGGAATATTTCTCAGATTTTGAATTTCAGAACTTGATTTGTTTAATTTATCCCCTTTTTTATTTATCACTCTTTTGATCACTTGTCATCATTTTTATGTTATTATTATTTTTTATATATTTTTTGACAAAAATAATCTTTCAAGGCTCAAACCTGATACCTCGAGGTTATTAGCACATTTTTTTTAACCAATTGAGCTAATAGGTCATTCTTGTCAATAAAAGATTTTATTTTATTATTAAGGCTCTTAAGTTTAAGTTTTAATTTTTTTCTCAAGACTTATCAACCTTGTCTTTATTATTATTCATGAGTAAATAAATAATATTCATTATTTATTTATTCATAAATTTTGAGAATAATTAATATTTATGAAATTTATTACTTATTTAAAAAACTCTTAAATTTTCTGGGGTATTACATTGAAGATCTTGGCCGCCTTCTTGCTAAGCTAGTAATAAAACTTTTTGACCTATATTTTTGCTTCACAAGCCAAAAGATCAAGGTGTTCATCATAGTCATTTGCTAGGATTACTTCTTTATTGAAGCAATTTAGATAATCCTCTAAGGTCTCCCCCAGCTTTTGCCTTATGATTAAGAGGTTATTTATCAACTTTTCTTGCTCTTCAATTTCTCCAAAGTGCTCTACAAAATTATTGTAGAAGTATTTTAAGAAGTGGACAAATACAAGCTTGAGGCTTTGAAACCACTTGGTAGTTGGACCTTTTAGGGTGATGTGGAATCCTCTATGCATTGTTGTTTCACCGTACTCCTTGTAGTTCATGCATAATCTGTGTCACTTCACATAGTATCAAAGTTCTTTTCCATCATACATATCAATCATGATAGGTTTAACATTCTTTGAGAGAGGAGATTGCCGAATCTCATATTTGAACAGGGAGGTTTGCAAATGTTTTTTTTGTTAGTATTAGCATGGTTGGTTTGTTTCATCTTGATCAACCTCTTGAACATTAGGATGGTGCAATCATCACTAAATGTGTAAGTCCATTTGCAAGAGGTGATTTTTGGCTGGGATGATATCAAGCTTCTTTTGACATCCATTTAGTGGAGCAAATATCCTACTAAGATGTTCTTTTGTCAATTAGTTAGTCTGTTCGAACTCTTTGTAGGGCTAAGATCTTGATATCTAGTCTCTCTTTCATTCTCTAGCTAATTATGTAGATGAGCTTCAAATAATGCCTTTAGTATCATGCAATTTTAGGGTCATAAAAGACATTTTTTGTCATTCTTCTCAACAACTATACGATAGTTCTTCTTTTGTTCTACTCAAAACTCTCTTATAAAAACTCAAAGAGCGTCTCCCTCTCTTGTTCCTAGGAACATAAAGGAAAATGGTTGTAAGCATGTTGCACTTAGACAAGCTCTTTGTTAGGAATCTTGTTTATAGATATGTGATGTTGTTATTGGCATGTTCAGTGCCCAAATATCTGTGAAATCTTCTTGCTTTAAGAAACTGTGCTTGAAACGTCAATACAGTTTTTGGAAACAAAATATTCTTTTTGGAAAACAAAATATTGGATCACTATGCCTATTTTAGAAACTAATATCCACTACGTATTCTTATTCTGATATTTTTTTTGGTTTTAGAAAAAGGAACGTTTTCAAAAGGTTGTTTGAACTATATAGAATGTTTTCAAAATATTTCCTTTGGAAATTTCTAAAAAATATTAAACATCTTTCTATACTTTATTATTAGAATCAACTTCTCTCAAGAATATTTTTTTTTGAAAATCTACAAGTGTTCTTCAAGGAAAGAATTCCAAAATCATGGTGATTTGTTTTTTAAAAGTTAATAGGTTATTCATTCCATTCAATAAAGATCTGAGCTTGCTCATATTCAAAAAGGAAAGATTGACGTTGGCCTTGGCTAGTTCTAGAAAGAATGAGACCGCTGAAAATTTGTCTGTCTATCAGCGGCCTGTGCTCACAGTCTGATGTCACAGTGGATCGCACAGTGAGTCCAAAAATTGATGGCCTATCAAAGTTTTGCTTTGCTTGGCAGTCTATTTATTCGAAATCGTCTAAAGCCTCCATTATCACTTAGAGCTATATTGAAAAGAGAGTTTATATTTACAAATGATTGTATTGATTGTTAAGAGAAATATTTTGTTTATTACATTTCTCTATTGAGTGATCAAAGAGTGGTTGTACTCTCTGCACAGGTGTTCAACATGAACAAGTGGCTGAAACAGTATTGCAGTGTTTGACAACATTCTTCGTAATGTAGAATTGTCGTGTGATTTCGAGTTGAAGTTCTTGCTATGTATTGGTATACCTTGAAAGGATTAATGGAATCTTTTGCACTGGGTGAAGCCCCGCAGATGTAGGTTGTTTAGCTTAACTGCGTAAACACCTTTGTGTGTTGTTTCCATTCCTGAAATTGCTTTTGATTTCCTTGCTGCACTTCAGTTCACTGATGTATTACTAACATATTAAGTGACTCAAAAACTATCAATTGGTATCAGAGCGGGTTACCTTTCTTCTTGAAGCCTTTAACTGGGTAGGCGAGATCCACTACAGAAATATGTCACTCCACTACTGTTAGACATCATCCAAGGAAGGTAGTTCTATCACGAGAACCCCACTTCTTGAAGAAGGGAACTATACCTATTGGAAGACCAAGATGCGTATCTTTATTTAATCATTTGAAAAATTTGCTTGGAGAGTTGTTGAAGATGGCTGGATAGCACCAATATTAGAAAATAATTTTGGTGTTAAATCAAAATTTGAATGGTCTAAGGAAGAAAGAAAACTATTTTCAATGCAGTTGACATAGAGCAATTGAAGTTGATATCTACGTGTGAATCTGCTAAAGACGCCTGGCATACTTTGCAAACAGTACATGAAGGAACTAATGTTGTGCGCATTTCTAAACTCCAACTACTGACATCTCAATTCGAGCTCTTGAAGTGGAAGATTATGAAAACATATCAAGCTTCAACAGTAAATTGCACGACATTGCCAATCAAGCTTTAACTAGGAAAGAAATACTCAAACGAAAAACTTGTAAGAAAGGCATTGACGTCCCTACCCTCGAGATTTGCTACAAAAGTTGCAGCTATTGAAGAAGCCAAGGATCTGACCAAAATGAGGTTTGATGAGCTCACAGGATCATTTCAAACATATGAAATGAGTCTTTCAAATAAAAAATTATACAAAGGGATTGGTTTTCAAGCAAAAATGAATACGATGAACAAGGAAGACAAGATTGCATTGATCACTAGAAATTTTACCAAAATTTTGAAGAAATACGAGAAACAAAATTTGTCTCCAAAGAACAAGTTTGAAAACAAAAAACTTGTAAAAGACTCATCTAAATCTGACAATCATCTTTGGAACATAAATTGTTATGAATGTGGAGGCTTGGGACACATACAGGCTGAATGCGCAAACACACTTAAGAAGAAATTCATGGACGTCACATAGAGTGATGATTCTAAAAATAGTCAAGACGAAGAGGAGGGAATTACAAGAAATTTTGTTGCCTTCACAGCCCCTGTCAGATACGAGTCCTTTGCAAATTCTGCGACTTCAACTTTTTACGAGTTAGGAAGCGAAGACGATGAGGTAAGTTTAGAAGATTTTAGAAATACTTATGAACTTATGTATGAAAAATGGCTACAGGTTGTCACACAGAACAAAGAATTGGAGGAGAGGGTTCACAAGATGATGGATTATATTAAGGCGCAGGAGGACAAAATCAAAGAAAAGGAAAGAAAGATTGAAGAACTGAAAAATAAACTGAATTCTACAGACTCAACACTAGGAAGGATAAATTGAACGAGATCTTAGACATTGGGCAAAACTCATGTGATTGAAGGGGACTTGGCTACAAAACTGAAACTAAGCACAATAACCAGTTTAGAACAAAATTCATTACAAAACCAAGGGAAAAAAATCCCTACATAGTCACTAGAAGGACAACCAAAATCCCTATTTGCTACTAATATAACAAGAAGAGTCACAAGTAGAAACAATGTCACATAGCCTGCAGAGGAATGTCCAATAGAATGACAAAAGAAAAAAAAACCAATCTTGTATAGAAATGGGTGCCCAAAAGACATAATAGAGCATTTGTTGCTCATACTGCATTATCTGCATACTCTGATGATGCACAATACCTAGACAGCGGGTGCTCCAAACATATGACAGGTAACAAACGTTTTCTGACCTCATTTTGTGCAGGAGAAGATGGCCATGTTACATTTGGTGATGGGGGAAAAGGGAAGGTCATCAGCAGAGGAACGTTGAGGGTTGCTGGCCTACCCAAATTGAGAGATGTCTTGTATGTTGAAAGTCTATAAGCCGACCTGATTAGCATTAGTCAACTGTGTGATGAACATCTGTTTGTAAACTTCACTAAGGATGGATGTCGTAGAGTAGACAACTCAGGAACATCAATCATGAAGGGAACATGAACTGTAGACAACTGCTATCAAGTTGAAAAATGCATCATGACTTTCTTGAAACAATGTCACAATACTGTTCTGAACCCTCTAGAAATTTGGCATGAAAAACTTGGCCATGTGAACTTCAAGACTCTGAAGAATATCAGTAATATTCGAGTAGTTCATGGTTTAACAAAACTTAACTCTAAACATGTTGTAGTTTGTGGACCATATCCACTGAGCAAACAGAAGAGAACAAAAAATCCCTATGTTCAGTTTACCACTACAACCAGAATTCTCAAACTGCTTCATATGGGTCTGTTTGGACCAATGCAAATAGAAAGCATTATACGCAAACAATATGTGTACTTCTACGTAGATGATTTCTCATGATTTAGGTGGGTAAACTTCTTCAAAGTAAAATAAAAAACCTTTGAAAATTTCAAAAATTTGTGTAAGAAGTTGCAGGATGAAAAAGGGATCAACATACTAAAGGTCGGAAGTGATCATAGAAGAGAACTCCAAATCAGAACTTTACCAACTTTTGTAATGAACTCGGTATAAGCCACGAGTTCTCTGTACCAAAAACTCCATAGCAAAATGGTGTAGTTGAGAGGAAGAACCATAGTCTTCAGAAAATGGCGAGGGTAATGCTCCAAGCCGCAAACCTACCAACTAAATTCTAGGTTGAAGCTGTTAAACATCAACAGAGTGTACCTTTAGCCAGCCTCATCTGAAACACCACATGAACTGCGGAAAAGAAGGAAACCCAATGTAAATTATTTTCACATTTTTGGTAGCATCTGTTATATTTTGAATCACAAGGATCAACTAAGAAAATTCGATGCAAAAAGCGACGAAGGGATTTTCTTGGGATATGCCACAAACAGTAGAGCTTATTGAGTATACAGTCATCGAACTCAATATGTGATTGAGTCCATTAATGTCACTATTCATGACTATGACAGGGAAGAAAAAGTCAAAAATGAAAAGCAGATCGAAGAAACACTGCTGGAAAGTGATCTAGAAATCTCATAAGAAACTGACACACCAACTATCGCAACAGGTAGTGTAACAGAGGACTACACAAATAACCCAGAAAATCTAGAAGTGGAACATTTCAAAGAACCTTCTTCCAACTAAACCATCCTTTTGATCTGATAATTGGTGACTTGAACCAAGGAAGACAACCCAGAAACATATTACACAAAAACTATAGAGAAATGGTAAGATTCTCATGCTTTACTTCGATGATTGAACCTAACAATGTCAAAGAAACTCTCCTTGATGAAAAGTAGATAACTACTATGCAAGAAGAGTTGGAACAACTCGATAGAAAACTGATAAGCATGGGAACATCACAAGAAATAAGGTTCGTCTAGTTGCACAAGGGTACACCCAGATTGAGGGAATCAACTTTGATGAAACATTTGCTCCGACAGCTCGACTAGAATCCATTCGAATTCTCTTGGCTGTTGCATGTGCTCGAATATGAATGTAAAGAGTGCATTTCTTAACGATTATCTAAATGAAGAAGTCTTTGTCGAACAACCTAAGGATTTGAAGATAGTGAACATCCACATCATGTGTATCGACTTAAAGAAACACTCTATGGTTTGAAACAAACACCTCGTGCATGCTGTGAACTACTTACAAACTTTCTCATCAACAAAGGATACTCTAGAGGTATGATGGACAAAACACTTTTCTTAAAATCTTTTGATAAACATTTAGTCATTGCTCAAATATACGTTGATGATATTGGATCCACTTCACTTGAACTTTCTAACGAGTCTGTTAACTTGATGAAAGAGGAATTTGAAATGAACATGGTTGGGGAATTAAATTATTTCCTTGGACTGCAAATTAAACAAAACACCAAAGGTATGTTTGTTTCACAAACCAAATATGTTCGTAATATTGTTAAAAAAATTTGGATTAGGAAGTGTTAAGCATATGAGAACCACCATGAGTACAAACACTAAGGTGTCAAAAGACACTGATGGCAAAAATGTTGACCAAAGCTTATATCAAAGTATGATAGGTAGTCTTCTGTACCTAACTACTAATCGGCCATACTTTTGTTTTAGTGTTGGTGTGTGTGCTCGACATCAAGCTGCCCCTAAATGATCTCATTTAGCAGCAGCCAAAAGGATCATTAGATACATTAATGGAACCAAGGAATATGGAATATGGATGTCTAGGGATAGCAACCTTGACCTTATAGGATTTAGCGACGCTAACCGGGCAAGAAACATTGAGAACAGGAAGAGTATTACAAGCAAGTGTTTCTATGTAAGAAACAATTTAGTTACATGGATAAGTAAAAAGTAGAGCAGTATTTCCTTGTCTACTGTTGAAGCTGAATACATAGCAGCTGGTAACTGTTGTGCGTAGCTTCTTTGGATGAAACAAATGCTCGCAGACTATGGCACTAACCATGACAGTATGATCTTGTACTATGATAATAAAAGTGCCATTGAAATCTCCAAAAGTCTCGTGCAACACTCTAGAATGAAACATGTTGACATCAAACATCATTTTATTCAAGAATTGGTTGAACATAAAATAATTTCAAAGCATGTAACAAAATTGAAAACCAGTTACAGACATCTTCACAAAAATACTTGATGTTATTTGACTCGAACAATTACGTGCCTCTTTGGGCATTTACATTAGGTAGTTCTTCCTCACAGTATTTTAGTTCCTTATATGTGTATGTATGTGTGTGTGTGTGTGTTTATATATATATATATATATATATATGTATGTATGTATGTATATATAATTCTATTTTTTCAGTTTAATCTTTATTTTTAGTTTCTATTTTTTGGGTGTGCACGATTTTAAGGTACCTGCACCGTTTCTTCTTCGAAACCTCCAACCGTTCCAATGCACCCACCATTAATGCCCCCATCTAAGGTTTCGTCTCCTTCTCATTTAAAACCCCGTCTATTCACACCTCTCCTCCCATAGTCGATCATCATTCTCTCCTTTGCGAAAAGGTTTCTCCTCTTCATCATCTTTGCCATGGTCTTCTCACGATTCGCATCTGGCAAACACTTAGCCCCTCCAGTGCACTTCTTTGATGAGTTTGGACCATAATCGGTGAGGTTCAAAACCTTGGCTCGCAAATCCATTCATCCTCCACCTCTAGTAATTGAATTAGACTCCTTTGATGAAGATGTTTCGCTTGCCAACGTGCTGGCATAGGTGGCTCAGTCTACTTGCTCAAAATCTCAGTTGCCTTTCCTCCTCTTGTACATATCTTTCACCCTTGTGCATGGTTTGACCAAATCTCTGACCTTTGCTCCTTTGGCAGAGAAAACTGAACTTGCATCCTATCCATTGCCATCAGGTGGTTTGCCAACCTAGACCAACCAGTCCCCCACTACCTCTTATACAGTCGATCTTCCTAAAAGTTGTCCTGTCAAGACCAC
Organism: Tinospora cordifolia; assembly: GCA_030144865.1. Taxonomy (NCBI): domain Eukaryota; kingdom Viridiplantae; phylum Streptophyta; class Magnoliopsida; order Ranunculales; family Menispermaceae; genus Tinospora; species Tinospora cordifolia. The sequence goes on from JAJIYU010000914.1 coordinate 30,708, forward strand.
ATCTTGGAAATACATTCCTTCCCATGTTCCAAGCCCCTTGATACGAGGTTCTGCTCTGAGGACCCCTTGTGTGCCTTTTATCTGAGCTATGAATGCTCACTCACCCCTATTCTTTGACTTGAACAAGAAGGCCTTGTGGTCTCAACTCAAGCACAAATCATTTCTTGTCAAGCGCGTTATTCATCGACAAGACTTTGTGAAAGCCATAATTGCCTCTTTTCTGGACTTTCAGCAACTGATGCAGTCTATCACATGTCACTCCTACTTTTCACCCTCATTAGTTAAGGATTCTATGCTAAAAATCTCTCAATGTCTCCCTCGTTCCATGTCAACTATATTCAGGGTAGAGTGGTGTCATTTTCCCCCTCTGACCTCAACATTTTCTTTGACTTTAATGAAGTGGATTGTGATCGCCAGTGGCCCCTCAACATCAATGTTGACATGGATGAGGTCGCAAGAGTCTTGACTAGTGACTCTAAACGTGTGTGGCCTGTGTCTGGCGGCATCAAAGTTGCATGTCTGACCATCAAGCACTATCTCATGTTTTGAATTTCTACTGTTGTTTGGCTCCCATCTACCCACAACTCTACCATATACCATGATCGAACACTTCTTTCATACACTATCAGCACAAATCATCCCATCAACATGGGACAGATAATGTTCGACTCCATTGTCAAGACTACTGAATCAGCCTCTAGCTACAATAAACTAATGCTCCCTTGTCCCACCATAGCTTACCTAGTTCAGAAGTACAAGTTGTTGGTCCAACAAACAGAACACACGCTGATTCAAGGGGAGATCCGCCTTCTGAGAAAGCTGCTTGATAGATCTCATAGGTCTGACATTGAGGGGGAGTGGCAGTCACCTCCTCGGCTGATGCGCCAACTGGTTTCCCTGACCAACAAAGCTACGTCGGATATCTTAAGGCCCATCTCGGGCACATTACTGCCAAGTAGCATCACATCTAGTCTATTCTTCACCAATTTGTGGATCATGCTCACGTTTGACATTATTTGGCCAAAAAGGAGGAGAACCAGTCTATGTTATGCTAGGTGCCAGGGATATTTCTGCATGTTTGTAGATGCCTCTTTTAGATAAACTCTATCATGAACTCATTCCATTAGGTGTAGTTGACAATTTTGTTTGGTTTGGCACAAATGGTATTTTGTTTTATTATATGTAAAAATCTATTATTATCTGATTTCAGTTGCATGTTTGTCCTAGTTTCTTTTAGCTCAAGTGTTTTGCACCAAACAATGCCAAAGAGAAAAATTGTTAGGAATCTCGTTATGGACACGTGATGTTGTTATTGGCATGTTCGGTGCCCATCTGTGAAATCTTATTGCTTAAAGAAATTGTGCTTGAAATGTCAATACGGTTTTTGGAAACAAAATATTCTTTGTGGAAAATAGAATGTTGGATCACTATGCCTATTTTAGAAACTGGTATCTGCTGTGTATTCTTATTATGGTATTTTGTTTGGTTTCAGAAAAAAGGAATGTTTTCAAAGGGTTGTTTGAACCGTATAGAATGTTTTCAAATATTTCATTTGGGAATTTCTGAAATCAATATTAAATATCTTTTTATACTCTATTCTCAAAATTAACTTCTCTCTAGAATATTTCTTTTGAAAATCTGCAAGTGTTTTTCAAGAAAAGAATTCCAAAATCATGGTGATTTGTTTTTTAGAAGTTAATAGGTTATTCATTCCATTCAATAAAGATCTCAACTTGCTCGTATTCAGAAAGGAAAGATTGTTGTTGGCATTGGCTGGTTCTAGAAAGAATGAGATTGCTGAAAATCTGTCTATCTATCCTAGGACTGTGCTCACAGTTTGGTGGCACAGTGGATCGCACAGTGAGTCCAAAAATTGATGACCTATCAAAGTTTTGCTCTGCTTGGCAGTCTATTTATTCGAAATCATCTAAAGCCTCCATCAGCACTTGGAGTTATATTGAAAAGAGAGTCGACATTTACAAATGATTGTATTGATTGTTAAGAGCAATATTTCATTTATTACATTTCTCTATTGAGCGATCAAAGGTGGTTGTACTCTCTACACTGGTGTTTAGCATGAAAAATTGGCTAAAACAGTAACTACAGAGTTTGACAACATTCTTCATAACGTAGGATTGTTGTGTGATTCCTAGTTGAAGTTCCTGTTGTGTACTAGTGTACCTTGAAAGGATTAGTAGAATCTTTTGCATTGGACGACGCTCCGCAGACGTAGGATGTTTAGCTGAACTGCATAAACATCTTTGTGTGTTGTTTCCCTTTCTGCAACTGCTTTTGATTTCCTTACTGCACTTCAGTTCACTGACATATTACTAGCAGATTAATTAACAATGCCAAATGTTAGTGCAAGAGTTTATCACACCAAATAATAATGAGAATGGTGTTTTATAGACCATGTGGGCGATGGCTTTTCTTGCCCATAAATAATGTCAAATGTTAGCGCAAGATTTTATCAACACCAAATAATAATGAGAATGAAGTTTTGGAAACCATGTGGGTGATGACTTTTCTTGTTGGGCACTTGAAAGACGAGAACAGGCAAAAAGAAAGGGCTATTGTGAGGAGCACATGCGTGATGCTTGACAAAGACCCTTCTATACCAAAATTGAGTTGTGAATCTTAGAGTTAGGAGGAATCAAGTATTTATAAAGTGGATGACCTTGGACAAAAATGGCAACAGTAAATTGTATACTTAATGTTAGCGTCGTAATATGAGGAGGCATGAATCTAGCCTTAAAGCACACTGGTTGATTGAAGGAACCTTTGAATGTGCTCACCTCATGACTCAAGCCAAACTAGACATTTTTATCTATGTCTAAATTAATGCAAGTTTATTACATAAGTGTGTTGAAAGTCTAGCTTAGTACCATATATATAAAAGACAAAGTTGAGCTATTAATATTGAATTAAGATTTTTTAGCAGGCTTAGTAATCAATAATTCATCTTAATAGGTTGCATCAGTCTCCTTAGCTTCATGGCTTGATTATGTATCGACCGATTATTTGTTATGTAGAATATGGTCCAACACTAGATGAAAGAGTTTGTCTAAAAATAATTCCTCACAAAGATTTTCTTAAAGATGATAAAATCCACACCATGTTTTATCATATTGTTGTTTGCAATATATATTTTAGCAATCAACCATGCATGTATAAATATTGTTATTCCAAAAATTTAACAAAAGAATTTTCAAAGTCCTAGGCTTTAGGCATGTACCTTTGCAATATACTTGGGAAGAAACATACTCAGCTCTTTTTCTTTTGCCTATATGGAGTTGTTAATATCATCTCTAATGCAATTATGAATTGGGATGAACATTAAATAGATAGATAAACATCAAGTGAAAAAAACTCGAATGCTACTATCCATAACATTCTAAATAATATAAAGATTATCAAATTGATTATTTACTTTCGGATAACCTGTTGGATGGTCATTCATTACTGAGTTGTTAAATATTTTTTTTTCTAATTGTAACACTTGATGCTTTAATGCAACATGTAAATTAATTTAAATGGAAATACATATATATGAATACGCATATCTGTATCGACTATGCATGCTCATGTGTGTTAATTACGGACACGTATTAAAAATACATGTTTCGTGTATAAATTAAGTAAATTAAATTATTTAATGGGAAGATAATTGTTGGATAGAGAGAAAAATAGAAACAGATTAAAAAACCTTATAGTATGTTATATATATAAATATATATTGTAATAGGTTATAAGTATATGTAATAGGTAGGTTATATATGTAATAATAAAGGTGCAGTCTACTCTAGTTAAAGCTTAATTAGAAGTAAGACTAACTTTATTTCTTGAGAAAATGTATATGAGTGTGTTTTATTAAATTTTGCATGATTAAAATAAAAGCATGATCACTACGTTAAAGTGCACATATGTATTGTCTAGATGTGTATTATGAATTCAAATGTTTTATTTAATTGGTTTGTTTGTGTCTAAATGTTTTATAGATACATCTAAATGTCATAGATAAATAATATTTAGTGAGCATGTTGTACCTCACTTATTTTCTTTAACATTTCAGGAACAAATTGAAAGGGAAAGCAACCAGTACAAGAAAAGTAGAGAACTCTTCAATTACTATTGTGTGCATATACTAAATTGTTTTATAAACTTGTATTTTTATATAATTATAATTACCACCATCTATGTAATATCACATAGAGGAATGTGGTTTCTGTCTAAATTAGATGAGAGTATTGGAAATTGTTGATTATGAATTGTGAATTATGATAGATGGAAGTGTGCTAAAACTTACTTGTTTATGGAATTATTGAGCAATGAATTGTCTATCAAGTTATTGTTTATTTTGTGGATAAGTCAAAATTTTAGGGAAGATTTTATCAAATTTTTTGTGGATATTGTGGAATATAGGGGTAAAGATACTTACATAGTATTATATACATAGATGAAGTGTATATGATATTATGTGTCGGTTATGACGTTACTTTTACAAGGTGAGTTGTGACAATAACTCTCCCATCCAAAGGAAAAGATAAAACTTTTCAACGAAAAACTAATAATAAAAATAAAAATAAAAGGTATTTATTCAATTTATACTGCAACATCTAATACAACACATTTAAGAAATTGCATGCCTAATCATTACCTTCTCGAATGATTAGACTCTTAATTTTTAAAAAAGGACTAAAAAGTTTGAGAAATATTAAACAGTTGAAATGACCAAAAAAAAAAAAGACAACAAATAAGATCTTACTATAATATATTTATTACTTAATCTTTGTCACTGGAAAATGCTACCCTGGTCCATTAGTGCACATTGCACTTACTTAAGCAAGACCTTAATACATCTTCATCATCCTTTCCACCTATCATAATTTACAATAAAATAAAGAAAAGAAGAAGTAAGAAAATTAGTAAGAATAACAAGTAATCAAATCCTAATGAAATTATCATTTTTTTTCATATATATATATATATATATGAAGACGATTAGTCTTGTGAACTAAAACAAATGATCATTAAGAATGTAGATATTTATTTAGATTATGGCTAGCAACTTGTGACACGATAAAATCACTCGACCCGAACACAACATATATTTAACGAGTTTGAGTCAAAATAAGTTAAACACGATTAAACACAACCAAATTTTAAGTTATAAGTAGATTAACCTGTTAAGCTCAAAAAATGACTTATTTAATATGATTATGAACAAGTTAATGAACAAATTATAAATGAGTTAATTTAAAATTAATATATTTATTAATATGTTAATGACAAAATTTTTTATTATTTTTAAAAATACTTTTTGTTTAAATTTATTTGTCATAAATTATTTATATTTTTCATTTATATTTATATTTTTTGTCAAAAATAATTTTAAAAATTAGCTACAAAAAGTTAAATAGGCTATGTGTAGAATATAAAATGATTAATAAATGAATCAGGTTTAAATTTACATATCTCAATGATTAACAAATAAGTCGAGTTTGAGGTTGCAATATATGAGTAATATTTTATTACAATATAACCATTCATAACATAATGACACGAATTTCACCTCTAATTTAGATTTCACCAATATGCTATATGTGTCATGATCAACAATTTTTTATAAATTTTTCAAAATAAAAATTGTTCCATTTTGAATAACAAAATAGAATAAATATTAACCCTTGCTCCGGGATAATCTTCTAAAAAGGGGAGGTCGATAGCATAGTATTTTCTAAAGCAATTTTAATTGACAATTTGCATAAAACTAGCCCTAGGGCTATGAAACAAAGGATTATCCTAGATCTATATTAATGTATTGATAGTGATTTTCAAATATTGTAGAACAAAATATAGTATGATGAGATTGAATGTAATAGAAACAAAGATAGGAAATAAGTTACCTAATCCTAACGATCAAAGCAAGCCCTTTTAGTCTGAATTAAAGAAACAGATAAGAGGAGGAATTAGTCATAGATAATTTATTATATCTTTAATAGTTTTCATCCCTCCTCGTGTCAATAACTAGAATGACAAAAAGGGGAATGTCAGCAAATTCAAAGATAAACGATTGATCTTTATTAATAAACCTACTAACGATCCAAATCACAGAGTGCTTAATACAAGTGCCACAGAGAGATATGTTTTTACATTCTGTATTGTAAATGCTCCTTAATTGTAATACATATATGGTTGGATTTAATTATAGTACATCCTTTTTTCTTATTATTTTTCTTTATTTTCTTCTTTGTTTTTCTTTTCAAGAAATTGGATTTGTCCATTGAAAAACCCAAATTTTCTAAGTTTGTCACACATATTTTGGGGTTTGCAGCAAACTCAGAGAATCTCAGTTTGGTGACCGTCAAACACTATTTCTCAAAAAAAAAAAAAAAAAAGAAAAGAAAAAAAAGAAAAAAAAGAAAAAAAAGAAGAAGAAGAAGAAGAAAATGATGGAAACTTTTAGATACAAATATTTTTTCAAAATTTATATAAAAAAATCTGTGAGATCTAAATAGATGCACTTAAAAATTTGAGTAGTATCAAATCATGCTTGCCTTTTTTCTTTCTTTTTTTTTGGCTCTCTAATTATAACGTAACTATACTACACACACAGGCAAAATGGAAACAAACGAAGAGGGGGGAAATGACTTTACTTGTGTTCTTTTGGGCATGGATGGAAGTGGCCAAAGAAGCTGAACATCTTAGCACGCATGATTCGTACTTATCTTTCGGAGGGCTCTTGCCACACTTCTCTCCGCACTCCTTGGCACATCCACCGGTATCATGCTTGTCATCAACACATTTATAAAAACAATCAGTATAGCAATCCTCGGGCGAGGCTGTAGATTGTGAGAGAAACATGGCGAGTACTAAAATACTCAAAACAAACAATTTCATGCGTACACCTGCCATCTTGTTTGTTTGATTTTCTTTTTCTTTTCTTTTTTTTTTCTTTTTAATGTATCTACTTATCTTTGAATACTTGAATTTATAGAAGCTTGATTAGAATGCTTTGGAAGCTTTCGATTTTTCTTTTTTTTTTTCTTTTTTTTTTGTTTCCATGATATTCTTATTTTGGTAAGCATGATTTGCTTTTACTAAGAGATTTTTTGATGAGATATTTTTTACATGTATAAAGATTTGAAATCTCTATCATTAACACATTATTATTATTATTATTTAATACATGGCCAAAGGATATGGTGACATTAAGACCAAAAGAAAGCTGGATACCTCAATAAGTTTAAAAGATACGCACAATGTTGAAGGACACAAAAGTTTTAAAGGAATCATTCAAACTAATTATTATGGTCTAGCTCTTACTTTAGGGGTATTTGTTATAAATTAAAAAGTACGATGTAACTTTATTAATCACTTAAGCAACAAATTTTGGTGTTTGCTAAAATATTTGATGCGATGTAAAAGCCAAAATAATCGATTTTGGATAATCAACTATGGATTAGTTTTCAATAACTTATTACATTCTGATTATGCCAATATTATATATTTTATTGTTAATAAAAAAATTTAACTTTTAATAGAAGGTTAAAATTTGTCAAATTATTATAAAATCACTTATGTTAACTTGTAACACAGATATATAGAACCTTTCAACAAGATAGTGCTTTTTTAAATCTCTCAAAATGAAATATCTTCTAAACGCACATGTCATAGTTGCTTACTTTAATAGGATACAAATATTATTGGACAATAAGAACACTATAATGCCGACCTTTTTAATTTAGTGTACCGAAAGGTTGAATTTATTCATATACTTAGACTTACAAATTTTGCTTTATATTTAATTTTACCTTTTTTTTTCAAATTACATTAATCACTAATCAATCCCAGTTGCAATAAACAGTACCATAATTTTTAGAATCACTTTTATAAGATATAAACAAACATAATTAAAATTATTTTTTATGATCATTTTCTCAAGAATCATTTTTATAATCAATTTTCTTAAAACATAATCTCAAACAAACAAAGCCTTTATTTAAGGGAGAGAAAAGCATTCACTTATTTGTAAGGAGAGAAATCAAACTCTCCACCTCTAATGATGAAATTTGGATACACAATTTGTTGAAGTGAGGTCCATATTTAGATATTTGCTCATTATTAGTTAAGTGATTTCACACATTTAGTATAAAATTATCTAATATATATATATATATATTATTCAGAAAATCTATACTATAATTGTTGGGACCCCTTCTAAAATCTCATACGGACAGCCTGACCGGCACAATAGTCAAACTTGTCAACTACTTTTAAGCCTTACCATCAAAACATTTATAGTATTTAGAGTACAACAATAACAAGTTAAACGGAATAATGTAACAAAAACGAAAGTCTTTAACATTAATTATTGATGAGAAGATAAAATAATATTGATTGAATTGATAACAATAGAACGTTACAATGATATATATAGATAAATTCTAAATGTATAAAAGGAAATAGAAAATATATGAAATGTTATTATATAGTATATTATAATATCTTATATGGATATTATAAGATATTATAATATAATATACTAACATCCCCCCTCAAACTCAAGGTGATAGAAGAAATCATGTTGAGTTTGTCAACAAAATGCACGCGCAATAGTTAGCGCACAAGAAAAGATGGGGCACAAAAAATACCGTGGCATAATGAGCGCAATAATTAGTGCACAAGAAAAGATGTGGTACGGGAGATACCGTGGCATAACGAGCGCAATGGTTAGCGCACAAGAAAAGATGCGGCACGGGAGATACCGTGGCATAATAAGCGCATTTGTTAACGCATAAAAAATAAATATAATATTATAATATTATGATATCATATAAACTTCAAGTTTATACGATATATATGGCAGGGTCGGCAACGCGTAGCAAAGACTTTGACGGACCAGCATTAGCATCAAATAATAACAATCAGAAATAGCGTGAGCGTGAATGTGCATCAGATGCAACAAATCTCGATGCCCAACAAGAGAAAAATTTGGATGTGAAGTAGGTGCAACAAGAATCAAGCAGCAGGGGCGATGAACAACTGTAGGGCGATCGGCCAACAATTGTAACGGTGGAAGCAGCAGGGACGATCGGCTAGCAGTAGCAAGGGGCGAACGGACAACAACAGGGACGATCAAAAAAACAATAACCAAATAGAAAAAAAAAAATATATATATATATATATATATATATAGATAAATTCTAAATTCTAAATGTATAAAAGGAAATAGAAAATATATGGAATGTTATTATATAGTATATTAAAATATCTTATATGGATATTATAAGATATTATAATATAATATACTAACAATTATATTACTAAAGTCTAGTTCAACTTTACATCTTTCAAAACTTATACATAATAAAAATGAAATAGCCAAAATAGCAAAACAAATAACTCACTAGGGATAGGTTAATATCCATATGAGCCCACTGGGCTCACGTGGATATCAACCTATCCATGCCACACGGACTTGAAATGATAAGAGTAGTAAGCTCGATATCCATGTGAGCCCAATGAGTATCAACAGATATATCTACTTAAGTCTAACATTCTACATACAATGCAATAGGCAACACTACAAACATTCGAATAAAATGCAACAATGAATAGTACATACAATCATTCATATAAAAATGCAGCAGCCTAATATGTCATGAAATATGTCATGAAGTATGTCATGACTCAAGGGTCAAGTATCTAAACTCGATACCCACTCTAAATATATCCATAGAGTATACCAACATACTACTCGTATCTCAAGACTAGGGGTGGCAATTCGTGTCATCGTGTCATAAATGGGTCGTGTCATAAACGGGTCGTGTTGTAAACAAGTCATGTCTATATATTGTAAACGGGTCGTGTCATAAACGGGTCGTGTCGTAAATGGGTCGTGTCGCAATCGTGTTTATAATCGTGTACCTGTATATGACCTATTTAACTCTTTATAATCAATTTTTAAAATAGTTTTTTATAAAAAAAATATTAATAAAAATATAAAATATATTAAATATATATTTAAATATTTAAATATTATATCTAAAAAATAAATAAATAAATTACACTATCAACAAATTAATAAATATATTAATTTTAAATGAACTTATTTATACTTTATCTCTTAACTTATGCATAATCGCGTTAAACGTGTCATTTTCGGGTTTATCAGGTTAACCTGTTTATTACCCGCATTTAGTCGTATCTAATCGTGTTTGACCCATTTTGACCCAAACCCGTTTATGCTAAACCTAAACCCGTTAACTTCGTGTCGTGTTCATGTCGGGTTATCGCGTCGTATAACAAATTGCCACCCCTACTCAAGACTATCACAGTCCAATGTCTGCACCTCGAAACCTCTCATCACCAGGCTAGGTTAATACATCTGAAGACTCGTCGATCAGTCATATCTCAGAGTTGTTAGGATCCAATGTCTGCACCTCAGAACCTCTATTCATTAGGTCAAGTCAGCACATCTGAAGATCAGTCGATCAACTCTATCTGAGAGTTGTCACAATCCAATGTCCCCACCTTAGAACATCTAAGGTTGGCACATCTGAAGATCTCTACTCGTGTAACACCCTGTAACTTTGCGATCGTGCCACGTCGTGAGTAAACAGGAGAGGAATATTAATAATAATAATAAAAGACGTAGATTATGCTTAAGAATAAATAAATCGCTTAATCGCTTGCTTGCGCTCGCGTTCGCGCAAAGGCGCGAGTGATGCGAAAATGAAACCTATTGTTTGATTGAAAAATAATACTAATAATAGTATGATAAAACGATAATTTATGTTTTATAGATATGTATAAATACCAAAAATAATTAGTTGAGGGTTATTATGAATTAGTGGAAAAATAAAAATAATGGTAATAATAAAGATAATAAATAAATAAAAAATATATATATATATACATTTTAGAAATAATATAATTTATGCTCAAGAAATAAAATGAAAATTTAGAATTAGATAATTTTAAGAAATTAAATTTAATTAATCAAATAAATGAGATGGTAAATATTAGTATGAAAT
>JAJIYU010000915.1:0-42494 GCA_030144865.1 Tinospora cordifolia
ATTTATTCATGGCACAGTTCAAGTATATCATGCATCATCATTCTTGATTTCTAAACATGCATAACATGTATATTCATGGTATCTCAAATAAATAAAACATGCATATTCAAAACATATATTCAATTATTCAACTTCAAAACATCATCACACATGCAAGACTTATTCAAATTAAAATAAAGAAGTAGAAGTTAGAAATCACTTTCACCTTAAAAATGTCTTTTTTGTACGCCTCTGAAATCCGACAGAGTTTCGTTACTTCAAGACTTCCAAACACTCAAGAACTAAGGGGATTGCCAATAAGAAGGCTTAGAAAACAAGATGACAACTCAACTCTTGTTTCTTGGGATGAGATGAATTGTGAGCATGGGAGTGTTTATATAGAGTTCAAAAGGGTAGAGAATGACAAGTTTGTGGTGTTATCTTGTAGGAAACTTGCTAATTTTTTAGAATTTCGTGCCCCCCAAGCGTAGGAGATTAGCAAGTGAATTTTTTGGAAATTTTTGGGATTTTAGAAACCAATTTTTAGATTTTTATAGATTTTTTTTCCGAAATTTTTTTTGATTTTTTTGTGATTTTCTCATTTTTTTTTCGGAGCCTTGAATCGAAACCGTCCGATTTTCCTGGTATCACGCATCAGATCACGATTAAGATTTTTTGAATCAGCTGTGGATTGTTGGATCGTTCTCGATTGCGTTAAACGAAGATATTCTAATCTGGACTGATAGATTTCCTCGAACACAGCACGATCATCAAGGCATCTAAGATCTTCACCGTTGGATGAGCCTCGAGTACAGCACGCATTCGTGATCATCAAATATGATCTGTTTGATTGTTCTCGAGCACAGTACGTGGATCTGGTTCGCGATTAACGAAACGCATCTGCGTCGTCGTATCGAGCGAACTTAATCTTCGATCGTTGATCAACCTTGAGTGAGGCATTTCTTCGCAATCGATCGAAGACGTCTCGAATCCAGGCCATCCGATTTTCCTTGAGCGCAACACCGTTCACGATTGATTCCTGCGGCTTTGATATGCGCCGTTGGATGGATCTCGAGCACTGCATCCGATCTTGATGACTGATCCAGGCCGCACGATGACCCTCGAGTGCAGTGTCATTCTTGATCAGATGAGACACATTCGAACCGTTAGATTAGCCTAATAGTTTTTGGGCTGTTGATTTCATTGATTCGGTGCTCCTGGGTGCCGTTTTGGGGTTCGATTTCATTCATTGGATTTTTGCAAATTCGTTTTGGACCGTTAGATTACCAAATTGCTTTCTAATAATGTTATTGTCCGAATTTTGCTAATTAGACACTTCCTAATTGATAAAAACTTGATTTTCTTATATATTCATTTCTATTTTGATGATTTGCTAATATTTTTCCCTTTCTAATTATTTAATATTGCATTTATTAGATATTTTTCTATTTCTTTAATATTTTTAATGCTAATAATTAAATAATCTACATTTTCCATTTCTATGTATTTTTATTTATTTCATATTTTATTTTTAGATAATACCTTATGTAACTATAAATTAATATTTATATAATGCTTTATTTATTTTTAATAAATACATGTACACTACATTTTTATTTAATTATATAAATTTTTTTGTGTACATATTCCTATAATATGTAGTATTAACATTTATTATGTTAACACACACTTTATTCATACACATATTAACCTATATGTGTATCTGTACTTTATTTCTATTTATTTCTTAAGCAACTCTTTAAATTTCATAATTAATTCTATTAAATTGAAATTTTCATCTAATTATCATATTAGGGTCTTATTTACCTAATTTATATTATATCTCCTATATTTTTATTTTACATGTGCCAACCCACAATTTATACCTAAAAATTTCTTAAAATCTTCAAAATTATTTTCACTTGACTTATTTCATCTAATTTCCTTAAACTTATTTATCTTTAATTATTTGACAAAATTTTGGGTTATTACAAGAAGGTTCATCTAAGATATCTCCAAACTAGCAGAACCTATGACCAAATTGACCAGGAAGGGAGTTAAGTTCGATTGGGATGAGAAGTGTGAATAATCATTCAAAAAACTAAAGAAGAGATTCACGATGACACCTATCCTAGTAACTCCAACCCATGGTGTTACGTATACCCTCTATACTGATGATTTGCTTGGTGGACTTGGAGTAGTGTTGATGCAAGAAAGACAAGTAGTCGCGTACGCTTTGCGACAACTGAAGGTCCATGAGACGAATTACCCTACTCACAATCTAGAATTAGCAGCCATTGTATTTGCCTTGAAGATTTGGAGACACTACCTCTATGGTGAGAAATTTGATCTGTTTTTAGATCACTAGAGCTTGAGGTACATCTACGCTCAGAAAGAGTTAAACCTCAGGCAACGTAGATGGATGGAGTTACTGAAGGGGTATGATTTTACTACTCTACTATTCGGGGAAGGCCAATGTGGTGGTCAATGCCTTGAGTTGAAAGCTCAACCAACAGGAGGAAGAAAAGGGCCAGATGTACCAGTTGATCAAGACTTTAAGTTGGGGATAACCTCTAATGACAAGCAAGCCTACCTCTACAACATGTCTTGCTAATCGGATCCACTACATCAGATTAGGGAGGAACAAAGGTGAAACAAGTAGCTAGTAGGTTTAATAGAAGGAGTTGAACAGGGTAAGCATTCTGACTTCAGGTTAAATGTTGAAAATATCTTGAGGCTTGGGGAGAGGGTCTGTGTACCTTAAAATGGATAGAGTAAGCAGACCATACTGGATGAGGCTCATCAGACCAAGTATACAATGCATCCAGGTGGAGATAAGATGTATCAAAATATAAGAAAGACTTACTAGTGGAGAGGAATGAAGAGGGATGTGGCTAAGCATGTTGGCAAGTGCTTAACCTATCAGCAAGTGAAAGCAGAACACCAAAAACCCTCTAAAATGTTACAACCACTCCCTATCCCTAAGTGGAAGTAGGATAACATTGCTATGGACTTCATCAGTGGTTTACCCAAGAGCTAGAAAAGAGAAGACATTGTTTGGGTGATTGTGGATTGTCTTACTAAAGTGGCTCATTTCTTGCCAATCAGATCCACAGACCAAGTCAATAAGCTGAGAAAACTATATGTGAAGGAAATAGTAAGACTTCATGGTGTGCCTAAAACGATTGTATCTAACAGAGACTCTCGCTTCACCTCTTAGTTCTAGTATAATCTACAGAAGGCATTGGGCACTAAACTCACCATGAATGTTGCTTTGCACCCTTAGATAGATGGACAGTCTAAGAGAGTTATCCAGACCTTGGAGGATATGTTGAGATCATGTGTTCTGGACTTTAGAGGAAACTGGAGCAAGCACTTACATTTGGTAGAGTTTGCCTATACCAATAGAAGGAATTGAACAGGATAAGCATTCTGACTTCAGGTTAGATGCTGAGAATATCTTAAGACCTGGGGAGAGGGTCTGTGTACCTCAAAATGGATAGAGTAAGTAGAATATACTGGATGAGGCTCATCAGACCAAGTATACGATGCATCCAGGTGGAGATAAGATGTACCAGAATCTCAGAAAGACTTACCAGTGGAGAAGAATGAAGAGGGACGTAGCTAAGCATGTTGTCAAGTGCTTAACCTGTCAACAAGTGAAAGCAGAACACCAAAAACTCTCTAGAATGTTACAACCAATCCCTATCCCTGAATGGAAGTAGGATAACATTGCTATGGACTTCCTCAGTGGTTTACCCAGGAACCAGAAAGGAGAAGACACTATTTGGGTTATTGTGGATCATCTCACTAAAGTGGCTCATTTCTTGCCAATCAAATCCACAAACAAGTCAGTAACCTAGGAGAATTGTATGTGAAGGAAATACTAAGACTTCATGGTGGGACTAAGACGATTATATCTAATAGTGACTCTTGGTTAACCTCTAAGTGTTGGTAGAGTCTACAGAAGGAGTTGGGTACTAAACTCACCATGGGTACTACTTTTCACCCTTAGACAGATGGGCCGTCTGAGAGACTTATCCAAACCTTGGAGGATATGTTGAGATCATGTGTTCTAGACTTTAAAGGAAATTGGAGCAAGAAGTTACACTTGGCAGAGTTTGCCTATAACAACAGTTATCAGGCAAGTATTAAGATGGCTCCGTATGAGGTTCTTTATGGAAGGCCCTGCAGATCACCAACTTGTTGGGTTGAGCTTGAAGACCATGAGTTGACTGGGTCAGACTTGGTGGAAGAAATGAACAATCACGTCAAACTAATCTAGAAGAGGTTGATTATAGCTAAAAGCCACCAAAAGAGCTATGTTGACAAAAGAAGGAGACCACTAGAGTTCCAAGTGAGGGATAAGATATTTCTAAGAATTAGTCCTTGCAAGGGCATCAAGAGGTTCGGGTTCAAAGGAAAGCTATCATCAAGATTTGTTGGGCCCTTTGAAATGCACAGAAGGATTGGAGAATGTGCTTATGAGTTGGATTTACCTAACCGGTTGACCTCGGCTCATAACGTGTTCTGCGTGTCTATGTTGAGAAAGTATGAGATAGATCCTTCTCACATCATCTACTGGGAGGAAGTAAACATCCAGGATGATGTTACTTACAAGGAAATGATTGTTAGTATCCTTGACTATAAAGTACAAAGCTTGAGCACTAAGGATATTCTCTTAGTTAAAGTATTGTGGAAGCATCACGGAGTGGAAGAAGCTACTTGTGAGCTGAAAAACGAAATGAAGACAAAATATCCACATATGTTCACTAGGAATTCTTAATGATGTACAAATCTCGAGGATGAAAATTTTCTAAGGAGGGAGGGTTGTAATACCCTAAAAATCCCGTACTTAATAAAGTAAGAAATTCAATATCAATTGGATGAAATTTAGGTGAGAAATGAAATTGGTCTATTTTAGGGGCAAACATAACACTTCCAAAATCCTCATTTAGTGACCCTTAGGACCTCAGAATGACTTGAAATTTCATGAGATGATATAAGCTAATTAGCTAGACAACATATCCAAAAATTAGTACAATTGGCCAAGAATTAGGATTTCATTTGCCTACTACCATTTAGTGGAGTCTAAATTAAGAAAGTAAATGAAATAAAGATCATCCTAGTCAAAAAATGGTTTAGAAATTATGTATTAATCTATTATGAACACAAAATATAGATTAAAGTCCTAAACTCTTATTATATAATGAGATATGAATTTTTATTAAATTCATGTGGACCCATGAATGCATAACCACCCACAAATGATCAAGTGCACCCATAGTCCATACACCCCAAAACTGACCCATATGTGTGTGTATGAGTGTGCACACATGTGAAGGAACCTAATTAGCAGTTTCTAAAGTCTAATCCATGCTCACAAGGAGAACCTTAGCCATCACACACAAGAAGAAACCAAAGAAACAAGAACAAGAAAGTTTCCTAAATCTAAAAATACACTATCTTGGCGCCTACCATGTATATTACCATCATATCCTTGAACACCAAACCCTAGCCTGTAATAACCCAAAAATTTATTAAAGATAAATAAGTTTAATGTAATTAAATGAAATACGTAAAGTGAATTAACTTTGAAGATTTTAAGAAACTTTTGGGTGCAAATTATGGGTAGGCAAATGAAGCCTTAATTTGATATTTAAATAAAAATATCAATTAAGTAGAATTAATTATGAAATTTATAGAGTTGCTTTCATTTCTTAAGGAATAAAGAATAGAAATAAAGTATATATATAGGTTAATGTGTGTGTGAATAATATGTGTTTTAGTATAATGAGTGTTAAATACTACATATTATAGGAATCTGTATATAGAAAAATTTACATAATTGAATAAATATGTAGTATGCTTATATTTATCTAAAATAAATATAACATTATATAAGTATCAATTTATAATTACATAAATAATTATCTGAAAATAAAAATATGAAATAAATATAGATAAAAATATATGAAATGAAGAAAAAATGTAGATTATTAAATTGTTGGCATTAAAAATATTAAAGAAATAGAAAAAATATAAAATAAATACAATATTAAAGAAATAGAAAGGGAAAGATATTAGCAAGTCAATAAAATAGAAGGACATGTGCAATAAACCAGGTTTACATTAATTAGAAAGTGTATAATTAGCAAATTTCGGATAATAGCAACCTTAGAAAGCAATTTTGGTAATTAGAAACTGCATCCAACGACCCAAAATCAATCTGTCCGATCCAACTAACGAGATCAAAACCAAACCAGCGCTCAGGAGCATCGAATCATCAAGATCCAACGGCCCAAAATCAATCCGCCTGATCCAACGATCCAGATCAGCTTCGACGTTTGCAAACGAAAATCAGAACACTGCGCTTGAGGTTGATCGTGTGGCCAGGATTTCTGCTTGCGTTGTGATGATCATCTAGTGCTGCGCACGAAGAAGATCCGAGTGTCCAGATCAAAGCTGTGTTCAGAGATCGAGAACATACCACGATTGAGGAAGATCAGATGATTCAAGAGAGTTTTGTTGATCGCGAACGAGATCCGCACACCGTGATCGAGGTCCATCCGACGGTCGAGATCAAAGCTGCATTAGTTGATCGTGAACCGTGCTGTGCTCGAAGACGATTTGATGGTCCAGATTTGAGACGTTTTCAATCAATCGCAAACCATTGCTGCACTCAAGGTTGATCCGAGCGTCCAGATCAAAGCCGCACGAATGAAGATCCGCACACCGCGATCGTGGTTCATCCGATGGTCCAGATCTGAGGCGCTTTGTTGATCGCGAATCGTTGATGCACTCCAAGATGATCTGACGATCTATAGCAATTTCGTTAATCACGATCATGATCTGAGAGGATCATCATGGTCCAGATTAATGCTCTAATTAAAACTGAGAAAATCACGAAAAAAATTCAAAAAAAGTTCCTAAATTCAAAAATTTTGTTTCTAAATTTCCTAAACACACTTGCTATTTTCCTATACTTGGGAGGCACGAAAATTTGAATAATTGGCAAGTTTCTTACAAGGAGAAATCCACAAACTTACCATTCTATGCCATTTTAAACTCTATATAAAGGACCCCTAATGCTCTCATTGTTTTCATACCAAATCAAGAGCATACTAGTCCCTCTTGACTCTCTCTAGCCTTTTTCTTGGCAATCCCCTCAGTTCTAAAGTAATCTTGAATTGTTCTTGAGTGTTCTTGAGTATTCTTGAGAGTTCTTGAGAGTTTAGAAGCTTTGAAGTAACGAAACTCTGCCGAATTTCAGAAGTGTGCAGAAGAAACTTATTTAAGGTGGAAGTGATTTCTAACTTTTACTTTTTTATTTTAATTTGAATAAGTAGTGCATGTATGATGATGTTTTGAAGTTGAATGATTGAATATATGTTTTAAATATTGCGTGCTTTATTTATTTGATGTGCCATGAATATATATATGTTATGCATGTTTAGAAATCAAGAATAATGATGCATGATATGCATGAATTGTGTCATAAATAAATATTTAATGATTTATGTTGTGTACATATTATCTTGATGGTTTAATCTGATATTGTGTGTTTTATCACTAAAAAAAGATGAAATAATGATCCTAACCATGTACCGGCACGATGATGGACTACATAGTGTCATCGTGTGTGTTCCACCCCCGATCTGGCTTGCCGGCTTACCTTTGATGATTTTAAACTGGGTTTCCAAGAGTGATCCCACTGCATAGATATTGGGATTTGAGTTTCCAAAAGTGATTCTCTCTCCCGACGATGTGGAACACAGATATTAAACTCTTTCGGTCTTAATGTCAACCATAAACAAGAAATTTGTTTGAATCGCCTAATGTACAAAAGTTTTTGATATGCTTAGTTTGTTTGAATTGAAATAATGATTCAAATGTTTAGAAAGATCTACTGGGCTATGTGCTCATCCCTTCCTTCTATTTTTCAGGTATTTAAATTACATGAAAACCATAAATATTAGTTAGGTCTTTTTTTGAAAGTTTCTAATTTCTATGTAAGGACATGTTACCCAAGTTTTGAATCTTTCGCTGTAATAATTTTTCTTCAAGATCAAATTATGTACTCAATTTTCTTTAATTAATTGAGTTTATGAATTTCATTCATTTCTTGTATTATTGCCTTTTTAAATTCTTAAATTTTAAGTGAGGTACTGTCTAATGCAATTAAGGCATGAAATGAGTGAAATAGAAAGTCAAGTGTGTGTCACTTGTAAAGTAACACCGGCTCAACCTGCCCCGCCTTGTGGTAAAGTCAAAATTGAAAGCCTCGGGGGTTGGGGTGTTACATAGCCATCATATGCAAATTGTCTCCTTGATTTTGGAATGTTTTTGTAATGCCCTAGCTGCCCAAGATGCCCCATTGTGCTCTTGATAATCTATATACGCCCCATTGTGCTCTTGATAATCTATATACGCCCCATTGTGCTCATGTCTTCTTTATCCCAAAGCAAAGAGTTGACACTTCCTGTAATAACCCAAAATTTTGTTAAATAATTAAAGATAAATAAGTTTAATGAAATTAAATGAAATGCGTAAAGTGAATTAACTTTGAAGATTTTAAGAAACTTTTGGGTGCAAATTATGGGTAGGCAAATGAAGCCTTAATTTGATATTTAAATGAAAATGTCAATTAAGGTGAATTAATTATGAAATTTAAAGAGTTGCTTTCATTTCTTAAGAAATAAACAATAGAAATAAAGTATATATATACACACACACACACACACACACACACACACACATATAGGTTAATGTGTGTGTGAATAATATGTCTGTTAAATACTATATATTATAAGGATATGCATATAGAAAAAGTTACATAATTGAATAAAAATGTAGTATGCTTATATTTATCTAAAATATATAACATTATATAAGTATCAATTTATAATTACATAAGCAATGAAATAAAAATATATGAAAATAAAATAAAATTGTTGGCATTAAAAATATAAAGAAATAGAAAAATATAAAATAAATATAATATTAAAGAAATAGAAAGGGAAAAATATTAGCAAGTCATAAATAGAAGGACATGTGCAATAAACAATGTTTACATCAATTAGAAAGTGTATAATTAGCAAATTTCGGATAATAACAACCTTAGAAGGTAATTTTGGTAATAAAAACTGCATCCAATGACTAGAAACGTGTAATCCGCAGGATCTAAGATCCCACGGCCATGATCAAGTCTGCACCAAACGGTCGGATGCACCAAATCACTGAGATCCAACGGTTTACAATCAATCTGCCCGATCCAACGAACGAGATCAAAACCAAACTAGCGCCCGGATATAGCAAATCATCAAGATCCAACGGTCCACGGTCGATCCATAAGATCCAATGGCTCATGATGCAGGTGCATTTGTTGATCGCGAACGTGCTGCGCTTGAGGTTCATTCGACGGTCTAGATCAAAGCCGCGTTTGGTGATTGCGAACCATGTTGCACTCAAGGAAGATCCAAATGTCCAGATCAAAGTCACGTTCAGTGATCGCGAATGAGATATGCATACCATGATCGAGGTTCATCCGCCGATCCAGATCAAAGCCGCGTTCAATGATCGCGAATCGTGTTGCACTCGAGGAAGATCCAATGGTCTAGATCTGAGACATTTTCATGATTGCGAACCGTTACTGTGCTCGAGGAAGATCTGACGGTCCAAATCTAAGACGTTTTTTGGTTGATTGCGAACGGTTGATGTGCTCGAGGAAATTCGATGATTCAGGTTAAATGATCCGAAAATAAAATAGAAAAATCACGAAAAATCCGAATAAAATCTGAGAAAATGTTTCTAAAATCTGAAAATTTGTTTCTAAATTCCAAAAAAAATTACCCAAATACACTTGCTATTCTCCTATACTTGGGAGACACGAAATTTTGAAGAGTTGGCAAGTTTTCTATAAGGAGAACACCACAAACTTACCATTCTATGCCATTTTGAACTCTATATAAAAGACCCTTAGTGCTTTCATTATATTCATCCCAAATCAAGAGCATACTAGTCCCTCTTGACTCTCTCTAGCCTTCTTTTTGGCAATCTCCTCAGTTCCTGAGTAATCTTGAACTGTTCTTGAGTGTTCTTGAGAGTTCTTGAGTGTTTAGAAGCTTTGAAGTAACAAAACTCTGCCGGATTTCAAAATTGTGCAGAAGAGATTTATTTAAGGTGGAACTGATTTCTAACTTTTACTTCTTTATTTTAATTCGAATAAGTCTTGCATGTGTGATGATGTTTTGAAGTTGATTGATTGAATATATGTTTTAATATGTGTGCTTTATTTATTTGATGTGCCATGAATATACATGTTATGCATATTTAGAAATCAAGAATAATGATGCATGATATGCATGAATTGTGCCATGAATAAATATTTAATGATTCATGTTATGTATATGTTATATTGATGGTTTAATCCCATATTGTGTGTTTTATCACTAAGAAAAGATTAAATAATGATCCTAACCACGTACCTACGCGATGATGGGTTGCATAGCGTCATCGTGTGTGTTCCACCCTAATCCGGCTTGCCGACTTACCTTTGATGATTTTGAACTAGGTTTCCAAGAGTGATCCCACTGCATAGATATTGGGGTTTGGGTTTCCAAGAGTGATTCTCTCACCCAAAGATGTGGAACATAGAGATTAAATTCTTTCGGTCTTAATGTCAACCATAAACAAGAAATTTGTTTGAATCGCCTAATGTACAAAAGTTTTTGATATGCTTAGTTTGTTTGAATTGAAATAATGATTTAAATGTTTAGAAAGATATACTGAGCTATGTGCTCACCATTTCCTTCTATTTTTCAGGTAATTAAATTATATGAAGACCATGAATATTAGTTAGGTTTTTTTTTTTAAGTTTCTAATTTCTATATAAGGGCATGTTGCCCAAGTTTTGAATCTTTCGTTTTTATAATTTTTCTTCAAGATCAAATTATGTACTCAATTTTATTTAATTAATTGAGTTTATGAATTTCATTCATTTATTGTATTATCATCTTATTAAATTCTTAAATTTAAGTAATGTACTATCAAATACAATTAAGGCATGAAATGAGTGAAATAGAAAGTCAAGTGTGTGTCACTTGTAAAGTAACACTGGCCCGGCCCGCCTTGTGGGAAAGTCCAAATTAAAAGTCTCAGGGGTTGGGGTGTTACACTTCCCTCTTTGCTTGTTGTAACCCTCTTCTTGGCAACCCCTTTACTTCTCATGTGTTCTTGAATGATTTTCAGATAGAAGTTAGGATTTTAGATTCCTTTTACATTCTTGAAGTTGCTGATAGTTCTTGAAGTGCATAGAAGAAGGGAACCTCTGCCGAATTTTCTTCAAACAAGCAACTAAGGTGCTTGAGATTTTCTATTCTTCTACTTTACTAGTTTGAGTTTCTAGCATGTCCATACATATTTTATTTTCAGTTTAGCATGTTTATTTTCAATTTTCTACATGTTTGATCATAATTTAGATTTAAATTATCATGTATGCATGTTTTAAGTATTCATGACACCATGCCATGCCTAGTTTTCATGATTAAGTTCATGTAACACACCGAGTCCCGCTACGTGACAATATTGTCCCCACTTAGCCACAGACACACGGTGGGGGTTTTGTTCTAGGAGAGAGTCGAACTCGAGCCACCCCCAAAAAGCCTCGGCATAAGGTCATTACATAGGCGCACTTATGAACCAGACATCTTCCTAAGGTCCAAGTGATGTGGGATTATTCATCCAACCCCCTTGGAGGCCATCTCGTCCTCGAGATGCACACCCGTTGCACTCAGGGTTAGCTCTGATACTACTCTTGTAACACCCCAACCCCCACATTCTTTGAGTATTGGACATAACCACCATTCTTTGATAGTGGACTTAACCATTTGGTGAGTTGGGTCCATGTTACTTTACAAGTGACACACACTTGACTCTCTATTTCAATTATTTCATGCCTTATTGCAAATTAAGAATACATAATCCAACTTTAATTGAACAAGGCCACATTGTAAGAGATAAAGGAAATACTAGTCTTTATTAATTCATAAAGGGAAAAAGTACATAACTTTTAATTAAAAACAATTTCGACGAAATCAAAACTTGGCAACATGCCTACATAGAAACTTTCCAAAAATATTAAGAAAAATGTTTCTTAACCAAAATCCATGGCATGATCAACTTCCTGAAAAAAAAAGAGAGGAAGGGGTGAGCATAAAGCTCAGTGGATCTTTTTCAAACAACCATTTTTTAAATTCAAACCAATAACACATTCATCTTTCAAACACTTGCATACATTAGGCATTTCAAGCATCCATTTGTTTAAAGTTGAGACTTTAGACCATAAGGGTTTTTAAGCCCTTGATGTTCTTAACAAAGTACCTCCTTAGAGTGAAATATAGCTTTTCTTAGTCAATTTCATTGGACTTTTGGAACTTAGAGGACCTTACCCACCAACCAAGTACTTTGGTCTTAAAACCATATGAACTAATCAAATAAAAAGAACATCCATAACACTCACATGTTTGCTATGATGGTACATGATTATTTTCACCATCTTCTTTTATTAAATCTTATATCCTTGAATCATCAAATAAATTTTAGAACATGGAACTAAGATAAATAAAATTCAGAATATGAACAATCTGAAAATCAAATCATGAAACAACTATAATCATGTATCATACTTTGAAATAAAGCCTAAGCATGATACTAAATATGGCATGAATATTATGAATGCATAAATCTGAACAAGGATCAAATTTGAAATTGAAATATATTTTAGAATACTAGAACTGAAGCTATTTTGATTTCTAAAGCCATACAAACAATGAACATGCTAGTAATTCGAATAAGAAAAAAAAGGTGTTCTAGAAATCACTTCCACCTTAAGATGTATTTTCCCAAAAGTCCAGCAAAGCTCCCAATATCTTTAATACTTCCAAACACTAATAAAACAACTCTCTACTAGCTTCTAAATGCTCAAACTAAAAGCCTCTCACCTTTGCACAAAAGAAAACGAAAAGAAAAGAAGAAGAAGAAGAAGAAGAAGTTTGAGAGCACTATTGTGAGGGATCTTTCTTGTTCTTGAATAAGTTATTGTGAGCAATTTATGGGGGTTTATATAGGAGCTCATGAGCATATGGGACATCCTTGGGCAGCATGCAGAGCTTCCCACTTTTGAGCAAGTTTCCAAACACCAAAGAGAAATATGGCAAGTTTGCATAAGGATTACTAAACTTGCCAATTTTCTTATGAGCCATGATTTGGTTCTTCATTAAATTTCTTAATTAATATCAAGGAATATTTTCAGACTTAGAATAATGCTAATATCACTATGGGACGTCCCAAGTTAGATCAGATCATGCTCATATAATATTCTTATTTGGATTCATAGCTTGTTCATCACACAACTCATATGGGAAACTTTTCTATTTTCTATTATTGGACGCCAAGAATGGGGAGTATGTTATCAGCCTTGAGAAGACACTAGATCATGGTCTTAGGAATCCAATGTTGGCTCATGGAAACATTCTAATCAAGCTTACATGAGGACTGGTGCACCACATGGTCTCTTCCCTTGAGTTGACGCCAAAAGAGAAGGAAAGCTTCTAATTTTGAAACCTTCTAATTTTGATTGTGTGGACAGCAAGGGAAGGCTAAGGTTTGGCTCTAATTAGACATTTAACACTTCTAATTTGGTTGCTCACATGTGCACACACTCACATGTGCATGGTTGGAACATTTTTGGGTTATGTGGGTGCACACTTGATCATTCTCTTTGGTACATGAGATTGTTTTGTCTTGATTCGTAATCATGGGTGATGCCCCATATATGTGAGTGCACTGAATAATTTAAATAGTACATAGGATCATTTTACATAGATTCAAATAAAGGAACATCCCATGGAGTTTTGGGTAGGTTGAGGGTACACTCGATCACGATGTTTCACCCATGTGACTTGCACATGTTAGGGTGTATGTTAATGTCATGATGACCTCATTACCACTCATGGGTTCACAAAAATTTGACAAAAAATAATATCTTATTATTTACAAAGAATTATGATTTATAACCTATAGCTTTGGAATCACATAAAAAAATTAAGAATTTCAATATATGGTTTGGCCAAATTGGTTTCCATTTACTTTCCTTATTTAGAACCCACTGAAGGCACTATGAAATGAAAACCCAAATCTTGGTCAATTGTTTTAATTTTTGGATATGATGTTTATTTTGTTAATTCGTGTCATCCTTTTTCATTTTGGGTCATTTCGATTCCCAGAAGTATCCTAAATGTCAATTATTTGTAATTTCGATACCTTGAAGGGCGTTTGGCAAATGAAAACCCCAACATTGACCAATTGTTCTAATTTTTAAATATGTTATCCAATTAGTTGATTCATGTCACCCTACTTCACTTCAAGTTAATTTGGGTCCTTAAGGGTCACTAAATAAAAGTTTTGAAACCTACTAAATTTAGCCCTAAAATGAGCCTAGTTTCATTTTGCACCCAATTGCACTAATTTGATGATAAATTTCATTTAATTGAATATAGAAAATTTAGGGTATTACAACCTACCCTCCTTATAAAAATTTTGTCCTCAAAATTTGTACATAACTAAGGATTTCTAGTGAATAGGTGTGGATACTTTGTTTTCATCAAGCTTTCAAGTTCCTAAGTAGCTTCTTCCACGCCGTGATGTTTCCATAGTACCTTCACTAACAGGATATCCTTTGTTCGTAGACTCTGTACTTTATGGTCGAGGATTCTAACTGCTGTTTCCTCATAAGTAGCATCATCTTGAATACTTACTTCCTCCTAATAGATGATGTGAGAGGAGTCAAGTTTGCACTTTCTCCCATTTCTTTTAATGTGTAGGACACAAGAGCTCAACATAGCCTCTAGTGTCTGGGTAACTCTCTCATACTTACTGACTTGATCTAGATCTAGTTGGCAAAAATTTGCCACTTTAGTAACATGATCTGTAGTTTCCTATACAGTGTTTTCTCCCTAAGTCTTAGGGTATCCTCAGTATATGACCTAAGGTCAATATGCATATCTTATTCAATTTTGTCTATTAGGCTTGTAAGGTATTCATCTTGCCTTTGTTCACCCCCAATCTGATTGCAAAAGATCCAGTGGGTAAGACATGTTGTAGAGATAGACTCGTTTTTCATTTTTGGGTCCTACCCAACCTAAAGTTCTTAATCTATTTGAAGGTCAAAGTTTCTTTGTCATACCCCTCCTCTATCTCAATCAACTCGACCACATGGCAGGCCTTGGGTTATTACTAACACTTTCTATTCCCAGACTTTCTATTTTGAACCTTCAAAATGTAACAATAAGGATTCTTAAGGGAATGAATTTCATTTATTGAAAAGAATAGGTACAAAACCTTATCAAAGCTTAAAACTCATAAATGCTAACATATAGCAATTTGAATAAAGGCCTAATCAAGTTTTCCTCATATTTTTCTATACTAGGGACTCTAGGGTAGGTCTTGATCTTCTTGAGCCTCAACAACAAACATTCTGGCTTAGTTCTGCCCACGACCCTGTTCTGCCCCTAGTTGGCATTCTGCTGTTGTTTTCTGCCCTAAGAACGATCGTTCTGACCTCCTCCCTGAATGTTTTGTGGCTAAGGAGCCTAAATGGGTGTAGTGGGGCAGTTTCTTGCTACATGGCCCTTCTACCTGCACACATAGCACAATCCCTGCTTCTTCACCTATTATTTTAGTTCATCTTTATTTTGCCCTTACTTCTGGGTCTATGGTGCCTTCCCACCACTCTTATTCTTTTTCTGGGCCTCTAGGTTCTCTATTTCATTACTAGGCCTTTTGTTCTTTCCTCTCAACCTCTGTTCTAAGTTGAGTTCATGCTCTAGGATTCCTATATGTCTTTAAGCTTAGAGTCATAATCACTTTTCGAATCTCAATCTTGAGACCTCGAGCAAACCAATTAGTTTTCATTCTTTCTTCTTAGATCAGCTCCCAAGAGAACTTATACAATTCAGTAAATTTTCTCTTGTACTCAGCTACAGTCAAGTCCTTCTGATTCAACCTGATGAAGTCCTCTTGTAGCTTCCATATTATCATCTCTGGAAAGAACTTTTCATAGAAGACCTCTTTGAACTCTTCCTGGCTCATCTTTTCAATGTTAATGTTTGTTTCAGCAACCATTCATACTATCATGACTCTAGGTTAAGTTTCTAGGTTATCGATCTATTCAGTAGCCTAAAAGTTTTTCTTCTAGGTTCTTTTCATGTATGGGTACAAGATTTGGTCTCAAAGCAAATAAACAGTAAAACATGCATATCACACAATCATACAATCAAGCTAGCACAACAAGGTTTCAAGCTTCCACCTAAGCTTTCAAGTTCAAGTGTCTCTTACCACTCTACCCCTTCTACTTAAGCTTTCACCCAGAATAGAGCCGCACCCAAACAATTTCACAAATTGCTCGATAACTAAGGTCCTTGAGCCCACTATA
Source organism: Tinospora cordifolia (assembly GCA_030144865.1). Classification (NCBI taxonomy): domain Eukaryota; kingdom Viridiplantae; phylum Streptophyta; class Magnoliopsida; order Ranunculales; family Menispermaceae; genus Tinospora; species Tinospora cordifolia. The sequence continues at coordinate 16,472 of JAJIYU010000915.1, forward strand.
CTTCATTGTCCCATACTAGTGAGCATAGAGAAACTCGTTTTGCTAGAGTTACTGGTCATTCACTACACATGGTCCATGATTCTTCGAGTCGAGGCTTCCTCCATAAACCCAAATTCCTATACATTCCATACTACATAGAAATCGAAAGATACAAAAGCTTCCCGGTCTCGTGTCCTGATCAAACAATTTTCTGTTTTCACACAAGTTTCCGTCTCTAGCCTATGCCCTGGAGATTTATGCTTTTGATCTATCGTGCTACCCATGGCTACACCACATTTCTACCTAAGGTCTTTCTCGGGACCTAGGGTTCAATCTGGTTGACTCACAACCTCTGTCTAGTCAAGATACCACATTTGGCATCTTTTTTGACTTCTATTCACTTTCTTGCCCTAATTTTTCACCTTCTAATTTTCTTTTATAGAAATGAAGGGTGTTCTTCAACTCAGACCATTCGTATAAGCTGGTGGGACAACCTCCAGATCGGGCGGCAAGACCGAAGTCTACTTAGCAACCACGCTTTCTAGGGCGGGATAACCCACCTTCCTTTCAATGTTTAGCTTTACTTGGGACCAAGCTTACCTATTATCGGCTCAACTTGTAGTCTTTGTATCCAAACAAAACATTTCAAAACATATCTTTCCTTTTTGAAAACACTTTCTAAAATATTTTTCAATTTTCAAAAATAAAAGTTAGGGCACAAAAATTTTAATTCAATTCAATATGAAGCCCTAATTTGGGTTTCTAATTTTTGTCAAGCAATTAATACTTGACTTTTTATTTCTATCCTAATCAACACATGTTTAGGCTTGAGTTTCTATTTTTAGCCCAAAACACCTAAAACCTAGGCTCTGATACTATATTGTAACACACTGGGTCCCATTACATGACGATATTGTCCCCACTTAGCCTCGAACACACCGTGGGGGTTTTGTTCCTAGAGTGACTCAAACTCGAGCCATCCCCAAAAGGCCTCAGCACTAGTGAACACCCACGTATGCACTCATAGCCCATTGTAATAATCCCACATCGGGCGAACCTTAGAGTTGAGACTGGGCTTTCAAACAGATAGGCCCGAATACGATTTCTATCAAAGAAAAAACCAAGCCACCAAGAATGGAGAATAATCATTAAAAAACAATAAGCTGCCTTAGGGAAATGATAATAAGAAGGAAGACGAAATGGGAAAAAAAAGGGAAAGGTAGGATGGGGAACATGACCAAAAATCATACCATGGTTTTTGGTAATGATTTTTAAATAACTATCAATCTTCGGTTGAGCAGGGATCTTCCAATAAATGAGTTCTCGAAGATCAACAGGAAGAGAAGCAAGAAAAGTCAAAAGATAAGAAGGAAAGTTAGAAGACCCATCAAAAGGATCTGAAGCAAACGAGGATGAACCAATAACTCCAACAAAATTAGAGTCAATGGGATTGGAATTCTTAAGACAAGAAAGAAATTCAGCAAGGACATTAGATTTTTCAGGAATGTGTCCGATAGTAAAAGAATATTGGGAAAACCAGTTTGTCCATCGTATGAGTTGCGAATTAGGGAGAGTCTTTTGTTTGAAATGCAACATTTGAGGGAAACTGGAATGTCCATTTCAATATGGAAGTGATGGCCAACAAGAAAGAACAAAAATTTTCAATGCCTCTTTTAATAGCAAAAATCTCCTTGAAAGTGGAATGATAATATAATTTGGAGGTTTTGAATGATCCACTTTTATAACCACAGACAACTTTCAAGCAGGACAACTCCCCAATGTGCATCACTGACATCTGTTTGGAGAATACGGAGACCAGAACTAGGGATCTTGAGCTTGGGTAGTGTTTGCACCCTAAGTTTGAGTTTCTGAATAGCCTTAGTGTGATGAGAGTCCCAAGGAGGAGGATTCTTTTTTAACAATCCATGAAGCAAGCTTGTAAGCTTAGATAAATCTTTAATGAAAACACTCATATAGTTAACTAAGCCGAGAAACTGCTGAATTGTTTGCTTATCTGGAAGTGTGTCAGGAAATTCAAGAATCTTTAGAGCAATGTGGGGCTGGAGGGCAATCAGACCATCTTTGATGTTCATACCCAGAAAATCAATTGATGAAAGAAAAAAGCTGCATTTTTTTTTCTGGAGAGCATTAAACCAACAGATCTGCAAAGCTCATAGAAAGTTTGAACCAGGGAGATTTGAGATTCGATGTCCTTAGAAAACAATAGGATATCATCAATATAAACCAAAGAATTATGTTGAATTGGCTGAAAAATCTTGGTCCTGGCTTTCTAGAATAGAGATGGAATCGTTTTTAATCCAAAAGGAAGAACGGTCCATTGATAATGATGCCCCGAAATAACAAATGCAGTTTTTGGACGATCAGAAACATGAATTCCTAGCTGCCAAAACCCTAATTTGCAATCAAACTTGGAAAACACATGAGCTTCAGAGAGATGCTGAAAAAGAGTTTCTGGCCTGGGGAGAGGGAACTTGTCATCTTGAAGAAAAACATTGAGGGGTTGATAATTGATGACAAGACAAAGCCTTCCACGAACCTATTCTGCTCGTTTATTGACATAAAAAGCTTTACATGCCCATGGAGATGTTGTGGGCTCAATAAGACTTTGAGATTTTAATTGCTCAATTTTAGCAAGGGCGAAAGCAAGCTAAGAAGGTGGCATTCCATGATGAGTAGCCTTAGTGGGATTAATGTCTTCATTGAGCCTAAAAGGGAGTTTAATAAAAACTCATGATTAAGCCGTAAGGGAGGTCATTTTTGTAGAAATTCTGTATGATTCTCAACATAGCAATTAGTGATGATATTCTGGCGAAGCTTAGCAATCCTAGGATCATCAATAACATGAACTGCAGAAACAACTATAGAGACCCAAGGAATGAAAGTAGAAGGAGTCTGTAATCCTTGAGGAGTTCAAGTAAGTCTCCTGAGTTGCTGAATGATATCATATCCAATAATGAAATAATTAAGCAAAGTAGGAGCACCCAATATTCTATACTTGATGGTAAGAAGAGGATGCAAACGAATCTTCACTGGTTTGCTGATTAGTGTAATAGCCAAAGAGGAAGAGCTTGCAGTATTGAAATTTTGGTGGTAAGGTTTCCACCAATCAGACGGGAGCATTGAGGGATGCATGAGAGTAGCAGTAGCCCCTATATCAAAAAGAGCGGTGAGAGTAATAGGATTATGGTAAGGGGATAAATATACCTGGACTTTGGCATAAAGCAAATGAGAAATGACGTTGGCTGAGGGTTCAGTATTAAGAACTAGAGCCTGAGTGTCTGAAATCGCCATTAATGCCATAGGAGAAAACTCATCATCCAAAGAATAAAGAGACTCAACATCAGAAGTTCTGTGTCTGTGAACTGTTCAATCTGGGAGATGAGTTTTGCATGCCTTTTAGTTTTGCTAGGACAGTCCTTTGCAAAATGCCCAGATTTTTTGCAAATAAAGCACTGGAAGTCAGCAGGCTTCTTATGGAATTGTTTTCTTCATAAAAACTTCCATTTGGATTTTTTCGGGGAGGAGAGATGTCTCCAATGCTTTCTTTTCCAATGATGTTTCTTAGACTTGTGCTGCCTAGGAATAGGAAAAGCTAGATAACCTTTCAAACAAGAATAAGGTTCATATGAATGACACTTGCCGAAATAAGTAGGATCATCATTCATACAGGATTTTTGAAGAGTATTGCCCATCTTAAGCTGGTGTTGAAAAAACAAGTGGTCAGAGCAAAGTTCCATCCTGCCAAGCTAGATGAAAGAAAATAATTGGCCCAATGTACAATCTTCGAATTTCTTGTTAGCATTCTGCATGTGATTTTTTGTTTTGGAAGATATCAGTCTTGGGAATAAATAGAAGAAGACCACTTTGAGATTATTGTCATCATAACCCTTGATGAGATAAAAAATTCGAGACATCTTAGCATAATCTTCTCGAAAATCCTTTTCTAAAAAGGTACAACACTTGGTAGAGAGCAACCTTTCGTGTGCTCATTCTTTAACATGGTCAAGAGGGCCAACAAATGTGGTATATAGATGATCCATTAATTTCAAAAAAGGGTCGATTAAGAAAATGAACCTGACGATATTCCTTGATATCAAGCCGTCAATCTTAGAGACTACAAGAAAATTTTGTGACCAGCTTCTCAATAACAAGACGATCAGTGAGGCCTTTGAGTTTTTCAAAATGGCACCATGATAGCATGTCATGGAAGAAAAGAGGCCAATCATCATAAGGTAGTTTATCCAAGTTAAAGGTATGAAAACCATTAGACTTGGTGTGGCTGGGAGGATGGGAAGGAGCAGGGGGAGGCCCTAGAGGTTGAGGAGGTCCTGGAGGTTCCATGGCTTCAGGTTCAGGGGATGGATCAACATGAGAACTGCTTGACTCACCGGTTTGTGAAGCTACCAAAATCTTATCAGACTCAGAGGAGTCAAATGTAGAAGAAGAGAAAGAGGAGGAAGTCAAAGATCCTTCATCTTCGTCCTCATTTTGGGGAGTACTATGATGAACCTCAGGTGTATGATCATCAATCTGAGCAACGGGTTGGAGAAAATCAGCTAGGGTATTTGGTGAAGGAATATCAATGGTGAGAACCATCTTTTGTTTACCCTTGTTTTTACACCTATTGAAAAGACGTTCAGTAGCTGCAAGACGAGATGGAGCCTGGGGAGCATGAATTTTGAAAGGAGGCAAAGGTGAAAGCCTTTGTTTTTGCTGAGAAGCAGGCTCATAATCAGTAGGAAAAAGTGAAGAAAATATCGAAGAGGGTCTGGATTGGGTAGGTACATAATGAGGCTCATAAGAGGGGACGACTGAAGTCTTAGCTTGAATGTCTCGCAATTGGGCTTTGAGTGACTTCTGTTCTCTTTCTAGAAGAAGAAAAAGAGCAGATGTTTTTGCATAGCTTTCAATAGAATTGGCCAGGTCCATTAGTTCTTGATGGATTTGATCTAGATGGTCATGAATAGCAATGATAAGTTGTTCTTGAGAATCCTGGCACTGGATAAATGAATCTTGCTTTTGTGCAATAGATCTGAGAAGATCATTTTGGAATAAAGCATTACTGGATTGCCAATTGAGAACTGCTTCAGTATTAGATAATGGTTTTAGCTCTAGTCTTGATGGCATCACAATTTTGGTTTGTTTAACTTGATATTGCATGGGGAGGCCAGTAAAAAGATCTTCAAATCTGTCATTAGGAGGGACCTGTGAAGAGATAGAGCCAAAAATAACATTGCCTTCTGGAGGAACATCTTTAGGGAGAAGGAAAAAAAATTGGAAACGTCTTGAAGGAGAATCAATGAGACCAACTTGAGGATCTCCTGATTCATATCGTTCTTGAAGATTTCCTTGAGAAAAATGCCTCTTTGGTTTTTTAAGAACATCGTATTGTAAATCAAAATCATAATCTTGATAGCTTGAGCACGTGCAGGAAGAATCCCACCAAATATGAGAAGAGGGTGTCTCAGAAACAACAACCATGTTAACATTTGCTATCGTGGCTCGCAGATGAGTCGTAGGATTTTTTGGAAAAGTGATTTCAACAAGTTCGTCAAAGCGCTATTGATGAACAACAAAAGAAGTTTATTGTCTGGAAATGGGCTTCATAACTTGTGATCCATTTTTTAGGAAAAAGCTTTCGTAACCTTTCTAAAGGCAATGCTCTTGGAATAAAACTATGGGCAACAACTCCTTGAGAATTGATGTCAAGCATCAAACTTTGAACATTAGAGCCCTTATAGGGAATATCAATAACATGATTTTGGACCCTAGAGGCAATCTGATAATGAACTGTGGCTGCTAAGGCCGTTTGCACCAAAGTAGTACCAGCAAAGATACATTGAAGTTGGAATAGAAAGTAATAAAAACTATACCAGAGTTGAGTGTAGTCTGAACAGTTCCAATAACAACATCTGCATATCTAAGCATGCGAGAGTCAAGTAAAGCAATCCTAGAGATAACTTTAGTAGCTTTTCTGCTATGAAAGGTAATAGATATTTTTACAACACCATAATGAAGATGGCTATATCCATCTTTTCTCCAAGAGAGTAATAAAGGAGAAGGAAGGGTAAGGGAAAAGAAATGTTCAACCTGATTAGCGGGAACCTGATGTTCATTAAAATCAGAGATTTGAACATATTGTTTTATTGGACTCTTAGGAGTATGCTTTTTAAACAAGCTATAAATTTTTTTGGAAAAGGTAACAAAAGGTATATGATCTACTTGCTGAGAACGAATAGGAATGAGTTCAGTTAGGGGAACCACATCATGAGAATCAGGAAGATACTCTACTTCAAAAAGTCCATCAATCTTGCAAGTGCCACTAGAAGTTTCTAGTCCAAGGAGGTTGGAATCAGTCATGATGAAGAAACAAAGTAAAGGTCACTGAGTTTGCCAAGAGTGCTATAAACGCCTGTGTGTCGGCTAAGAAGCAAGGGGACTGACAGAAAAGATCAAACCTCAGTCTTAACCGAAAGTACTTATCAGGGACTGACTTGGTGATGGAGTATAAGTAGAGGAAAGGGATGGTGAAGAAACAGAGGTAGGGGATAAGCGGTCCGTCTAGAAAGAGAGAATTTCAGAGAGAGGTAAGTCTGATTCTAGAAACACAGAAGAGCAATACAAAAAAGTCTAGAAACACAATGAGCAAGGACAATTTTGTTCGTGGAAAGATGTAGAAAACATAGCTCTGATACCATATTCACACTAACAGAAGGTGAGGAAAATTTTACGAAGTTTCTTCAGAGTTGGAGGTGTCACAGACCAGAATAACACAAGCAAATCTACAACAACAAAAAATGATCAGAAAGATGATGATAATAAGTATAATAGCCCAGATAGGAAGATAATGCAAAAAACTGTATTTAGACATGAAGAAGAAAATTTACTTTATTTAGAAATGAATAAGATAATAAGTAGTGGATGTTGCAAGAATAATGTACTTATCCCCTAGGTTATGGGTTCAAAACTCCACGAAGGCGAAATAAAATCGCAGCGGGGGAATAGTACCTTGTGAGTAACAATGCCATGACGAGCCATAACGTACCATGATGTGGGTGTGGGTCCCGGTGGCGGTGGCGGTGGTGGTTGGTTGTTATAATTGGTCAAACCAAATGGCATCACTGTGAACTTAAAGTGTCCATATTGCTTATTGAAAGTCGTCTTGTGAATATTTGATTCTTGAATTCTTAGTTGGTGGTATCCTGACCTAAGATCAATCTTAGTGAAATTTGTGGCTCCTCTCAATTGAATGAATAGGTCATCTATCCTTGGAAGGAGTACTTGTTCTTCATTATCGCCTGATTTAGTTTTCGACAGTCAACACATAGTCTCAAAAATCCATATTTCTTCTTTATGAACAACACTGGAGCTCCTCGTCGCGATTCACTTGGCTTGATGAATCTTTTTTCTTGGAGCTCATCTAGCTGAGTCTTTAATTCGATAAGCTCTACTAGTGCCATTTTATAGGCAGGTATAGCTATGGGGTTGGTTCTAGGGTGAACTTCAATCTTGAATTCTACTTGTCTAGTAGGTGGTAGTCCGGGTAAGTCATTTAGGAACGCGTCTTCAGATTCTTGAACTACTTCTAAGTTCTGAATTCCTCTTTGCTCTATAAGGTCCTCTTTGGAGAGTTTCTTGTGTTCACCTTTATGTCTTAAGCAATTCAACATGGCTATCATCGGGCTTTTAGATAATTTCTGCATATCACCATTGATTTTATAGCTTTCTCCCGAAGGTAAGGTTATCGTTACTTGCTTCTTAGGACAATCTATTTGTGCGTGATACTCCCTAAGATTATGTCATATCCATAAAATGGACGTACACAGAGGTCGATTGAGATCAATTTATTTCCAAACTAAGGTTACAATTACACATTTTTTTTGAGGTGATGGTAGTCCCTATGAGTGTGGATTCATTCAGAGTCATAGGCAATGTTTTTGTTACTAATTGTGTAATACCCCGAAACTTGTACAAAAATTCAGTAAAATTAAATAATAGACTTTGAGAATTTTATGAAATTTTTAGGTGCAATTATGTATATTTCAAGGCATAAGATAAAATAGACAAAATGAGGAATAAAATTAATTGAGAGAATTTTGTGAAAATTTTGGTATAAGAATTAATATATTTCATTATGGGAAAAGGTAAGAATGAAATGAAATAGAAAGAAAACAAAATAGAAAAAAAAGAAAAAATATATATACTGTTTTGTGCCGCATTACCACAAAACAAAATAGAAAAAAAAGAAAAAATATATATACTGTTTTGCGCCGCATTACCACGAAAATGGTAGTTTTGCACAAAAAAAAGAGGGGAGACCAAAATTGCGAAAAAAGAAAATAAAACAACAAACCACTATCGTGGTAACACTTATGTTTACCATGGTATTGCACCAAAAAAAAAAATAAAGAAGAAGGAAATAAAATGTGCACAAAAACAACCCCAAAAACCCTAAAACCCAACTTACTAATTCTTATACTTGGGGATACGAAAATTGGAAAAATTGGTAAGTTTTTAACTTTGAGTGCACCTCAAACTTGCCAATTCCTACCCATTTGAACTCTATATAAGCCCTGCACCTCTCCATATTCTCTTTATCCCAGTAAGAATTGAACAAGTTCCTTTTTACTCTCTCTACCTCCCTCTTGGCATCCCTTTTCTTCTTTAGCTATTTCAAATAGTAATTAGATTAGTTGTAACGAATAGCTGTACAAATTTTGTGCTCGTAGTTGGGGAGATCTGAAGGAGATTCGACAGAGGAGTAAAACTATTTGAGGTGAAAATGATTTCTGAATCTTTAGCTTGTTATTTTAATTCAAATATGATGTGCATGGATTTTTGCTTACTTTGAAAATATGCCATGATTATACATGCTATGATTATAGATGCATTATTTAGGCACTTATGATTAATGATGGATGCTTTGTGATGATGTGATTTATGTTATGACATGCTTACTATGAATACATGCTATTTATTAGTTTTCTTGAATTTATCATGTCACTATTTAACATGAATAAAAGATTAAACAAAGATTTTAACCATGTAGTGGCACGGGGATGAATTTTCATCTTGAGTGTTCTAACTTGTATTTTTGGGACGGTGAAGTGACCCCTCTTTATCAATGATAAGATTGAAGGTCCGAATTTGACCTCATCTCCTAAATTTGGAATAATGATGCATAACATTTTGGTCTTACTGTCAACTGATAACAAACCACTTTTTGAATCACATAATGTTTCAGAGACTTGGCATGTATGTTGGATTTGATTTAAAATAATGATTTAAATATTTGAAATGATCCATTGGGCGTGTAAGCTCACCCTTCCTTTTAATCTTTCAAGAAACTGAAAATCAAAGGCTACATGGATGTCATTCAGAGTATTTTCTTTAGAGATTTTATTAAATTGTAGGGCATTTTGGCCCAATTTTCTTTAGTTAAATTTTGAAGTTATTTTTTGCTGTAATAAATTTTCTTGCAACATCCACCCATGTGATAGGTTGGCCATGACTTCATAGGTTCACAAAAATCAAATAAAAATTAATATCTCCTTATTTACATGGAATTATGAATCATAACATATAGTTTTGGAATCATATGAACCTAATGCACATTTTAAGGTATGGTTTGTTCTAAGGTGAATTTTCCTAAAAAACTTACCTTATTTAGGACCTATTGAGCTCACTAGGAAAATGAAAATCTAAATCTTGGCCAATTGTCTTGATTTTTGGATATGTCATTCATTTTTTTAGTTCATATCATTCTGTTTCATTTCGGGTAATTTCAATTCCTTGAAGTATCTTAAATGCCCATTCTTTCCTAATTTGGACCACATGAAGGGTGTTTGACAAATTAAAACCCTAATCTTGACCAATTATTCTAATTTTTAGATATGTTGTCCAATCAGTTGGTTCATGTCACCTCATGAAGTTTCAGGTCATTTTGAGGTCGTAAGGGCCACTAAATGAAGATTTTGGACTTGCTAAATTTAGCCCCGAAATGAGCTCAGTTTCATTTTGTATCCAATTTCACTGAATCGATGATAAATTTCATTTAATTGATTATAGAGAATTTAGGTTATTACAAAATACTAACTTGACAAACAAATATGGACAAGACAACCATCTTCTCAAGTTTGGAAAAACATTTTGTATCCTGAAGATAAAGGTAGACGGATTGTGTGCCCTAGGTTATAATTCACTTAAACCTTTCACTATGATACCTTATCGGATATTAAAATGGCTTTTGACTTGTAGATAATGGCTGGATCAAAGAGATACGCTATAAGGGCTGCAACGTCTGAGGAAACTGAATAGCGAGAGTAAGAGACTCCTATGGGTATGGAAGCACGAGTAGAAAACATAATGAATGAAGTCACTCGGAGGGTCTTATACCAGATCATGAGGGGACTACTTCAAATGATACCTTAGGCAACACCACAGCCATCGGTACCTGAACCAATTCTCGTGCGGCAGCCAGTGCATGTACTCGAGGTTCTAGATCATCAGGGGACTTAGGATAACCTGGAAGATGAAAAGCAAAGGAAGATGCTGATGGAGTTACAGAAGCTTCACCCTCCTCAATTTGATGGTACCACAAACTGTATCACTGTTGATCACTGGTACCAAGAAATGGAGGAAAATTTGAATGTACTAAAGGTGACAAGATCATGTAGAGTAGCGCTGGCCACGCATCACTTCAAGGGACCAACCAGAATTGGTGGCGAATGATGAAGATTGATCCAAACACAAATGTTGAAGCAATGAGTTGGGAAAAGTTCATGGAGATCTTCTATGATAGGTTCTTTCTTGAAGCAACATTGAGTTGGCCAAATGCAGCCGAATATGAAAGAAAATTTATTGAATTGGCCAAATTCTCCCCAAAAATGATTAGGCGAAAAAGAATGAAGGCAAACGTTTTGCACTGGGTATCCAGATGGAGATCTGAAATGTAGTAAGGAATTTGGGCCTAAAGACGTACAAGGATGTCTAAAAAGGCTTTAACTCTGGAGCAAGAGCTCAACCTAGAATAGTAATTGAGGGGAGAGAACAAAAGGTATGGGAATGATCACGAGACCCAAAAAAGAGAGAGCATGGTGGGAAAGCAAAAAAAAAAAAAAAAACAGAGGCAGAACCACGACGAGTCTAAGGAGCAAGCAAAGAGATAAGGACTTTACTATGTGTGCAAGCAGAAACGCCATATAGGTAGAAATTGCTCAATTACACTAGCTCACGCACCCCAGCAAGAATAGAACACTCAAGGAGGAGGTAAGAATGGTCATCCTCAAAGTAGGCAACTGCAACAGAACGCCAATCAGGGGTAGACTATAACACCCCAACCACAAAAGACAGGTTCAAGCTCAACCACAAGGCGGGTTGGGTCTAATGTTACATTTACAAGTACACAACTTACATTACTTTCTATTATCTCAAGTCTTATTATTTCTTAATGAGCACACAACTCAAATAATTTATTTCTAATTTAATAAGACGATTAAAAGAGAGATAAAAGAAAAACTTCAATCTTTATTTATTGAATAAAATAAAGGGATACATACTTGAAATTCAAATAATGAAAGGGGGAGTACATAACTCTAAAATTTAAAAATAAAATTCAGCGGAAGTCTTTATTCAAAGTTTGGGCAATATGCCTTTATATAGAAACTTTCTAAACTTAGAAATAATCTAATATCCATAGCCTTCATGATTCAAGTCAATTTCCTGAAAAGTAAAAGGAAGTGGCGAGCAGATAACCCAGTGGATCATTCATTAAACAACGAAGTTACTATTTCAAATCAATAACACATCCAAATTCAAACACTTTTATGCATCAAGTGATTCAAACAACTTTTTGGTTGTAGTTGATGTTAAGATTGAAAGGGGTTCTACTCCCTTGATGTTCTTAATTTAGATACCCCTCTTTAGGGTGGAAAGACATTTCTTTGTTATTTTCTATTAGATGCCACATACCAATTATCCTTTAGTTGCGCCCCGCAACCACACACTCCAAGCATGTGTTAAGAACACCCCTAGCACCCATACGGGTCACTATGACAGTACATGGTTCTTATTTTCGATTTCTTATATTTAAGAATCACATAATTATAAAAGAAATTCAAAATGTAAATATCAGAATTTTAAACAACCAAGAAAGCATGAAAACATTACATATCATGCTTGAAACATTGAATTATATCTTAAACATAGATTCTAAGCATGACATGCTCTCATGAGTGATTAAAACATAAAAAACATGTTAACTAAAATTAAAATATGATTAAACATGCTGAAAATAAAATAATACATGCTGAAAATTAGAATTTAAACAAGCATGAACATGCTAGAAATTTAAAATAGCAAAGTAGAGGTTTAAGAAATTCCCTCCACCTTAATCCGAGTTTTTGTTGAATTCGGCAGAGGTTCGCCTTATCAAGCATTTTCAGAACTTTAAGCCACCAGCAAGACTACTTCAACAACTCTCTAAAATATTGAAATAAGAACTTCTCACATAAGAGAGAAAAGGTGCCAACAAGAGGGCAAGAACAAACAAAGAGGCAAGTGTCAACTCTTTGCTTTGGGATGAGATGAAAGTGAGCAAGGGGGGTTTATATAGATGTTCATGAGAGCATATGGGATGTCCTAGGGCAGCCTTGGGTATCTTGGGAAGCTCACAAAAATTTGGGCAAGTTTTTATACATAAAGGGGATGTTGTGCATAAAGAGGGTAAGTGTGTTCATGGTTGGCAAGTGGGATCACTATGACTTTCTAATTTAAAAGATATGAGTACAATCTTGTTTCCTAACTATGTGTGAACACAAAAGAGGTTTAAATCATATTTTAATTCAAATGGGACGTCCCCTATGTGCTTATGGAAACTTTCCATTTTAGTTTCCTTGCTTGCTCATCACACAAACACACAAGGAATACTTTCCCATTTTCTTATTTCTTGGACATCAAGTATGGGTGTACAATATCAAATTTGAGGGGACACCATATACTAGTCAAATATGTTCATCTTGGTTCCAAGAAACTATCTATATAGGGTTACTCACATATGTGCACACACACATGTACGTGGTTGAGCTGATTTTGGCTTAAGTGGGTTTGGGTGTACACAATCAAGTGGGGGTGGCCATGACTTGATGGGTTCACAAAAATCAAATAAAAATTAATATCTCCTTATTTATATGAAATTATGATTTATATCCTATAGTTTTGGAATCACATGAACCTAATGCACATTTTAAGGTATGGTTTGGCCTTAGGTGATTTTCCTTCAAAAACTTTTCTTATTTAAGACCCACTGAGGTCACTAGGAAAATGAAATCCAAATCTTGGCCAATTGTTTTGATTTTTGGACATTTCATTCATTTTTTTTGTTCATGCCATTCCATTTTGTTTCGGGTCATTTCGATCTCCCGAAGTACCCTAAATGACAATTCTTTCTAATTTGGACCCCTTGAAGGTCGTTTGGGAAATGAAAATCGTAACCTTGATCAATTGTTCTAATTTTTGGATATGTTGTCCTCTTAGTTGGTTCATGTCATCTTACTTTATTTCAAGTTATTTTCGGTCCCTAAGGGGAACTAAATGAGAGTTGGGGAACTTGCCAAATTTAACCCTAAAATGAGCGCGGTTTCATTTTGCACCCAAATTTCACTGAATAAATGATAAATTTCATTTAATTGAGTATAAAGAGTTTAGGGATTACAACCTACCCTCCTTAGAACAAATTTCTTCCTCAAAATTTGGACATAACTATGGATTTATAGTGAACAGGTGTGGATACTTTGTCTTCATCTCGCTTTCGAGTTCCTAGGTAGCTTCTTCTACCCCATGATGTTTCTACAATACCTTTATTAACGGGGTATCCTTCATTCGCAAAATCTGTACTTTATGGTCGATGATTTTGACCATTGTTTCCTCGTAAGTGGCATCATCTTGAATATTCACTTCTTCCCAACAGATGATCCGAGAAGGGTCAGGTTCATACTTTCTCAACATGGATACATAGAATACGTTATGAGCTGAAGTCATTCGGCTTGGTAGGTCCAACTTATAAGCACATTCGCCAATTCTTCTAAGTATTTTAAAGGGTCCGACAAACCTCAGAGATAATTTCCCTTTGAATCCGAACCTCTTGATGCCCTTTTGAGGATTAATTCTCAAAAATACTTTGTCTCCAACTTGGATCTCTATTGGTTTTCTCCTCTTGTCAGCATTGTTCTTCTGATGAATTTGTGCTGTAGTCAGCCTCTTTTGTATTAACTTGACTTGGTTATTCATTTTTTCCACCAAATCTGGTTCAGTTAATACATGATCCTCGAGTTCAGCCCAACAGGTAGGTGATCTTCAGGGCCTTCCATATAGAGCCTCGTATGGAGCCATCGTAATACTTGCTTGATAACTATTGTTATAAGCAAGCTCTGCAAAGTGTAAGTACTTGCTCCAATTCCCTTTGAAGTCTAAAACACAAGACCTCAACACATCCTCTAAAATCTGGATAACTCTCTCAGACTGACCATCCGTCTGAGGGTGAAATGCTATACTTACGACAAGCTTAGTACCCATTTCCTTCTGTAGACTACCAGAATTGTGAAGTGAAGCGAGAGTCTCTGTCACAATAGTCTTGGGTACACCATGCAGCCTTACTATTTCCTTCACATATAGTTCTCCCAACTTACTGACTTGGTTTGTGGATCTGATTGGCAAGAAATGAACCACTTTGGTGAGACGATCCACAACCACCAAAATAGTATCTTCTCCTTTTTGGTTCCTGGGTAAACCATTGACAAAATTCATGGCAATGTTATCCCACTTCCATTCAGGGATAGGGAGTGGTTATAACATTCTAGAGGGTTTTCGATGTTCCGCTTTTACTTGTTGACAGGTTAAGCACTTGGGAACATGCTTAGCCATGTCCCTCTTCATTTGTCTCCACTAGTAAGTCTTTTTGAGATTCTGGTACATCTTATCTCTACCTGGATGTATTGTATACTTTGTCTAATGGGCCTCATCTAGTACTGTTTACTTACTTTGTCCATTCTCAGGTACACAGATCCTCTCCCTGATCCTCAGGATATTCTCAGCATCCAACCTAAAGTCAGTATGCTTGCCATGTTCAACTTCCTCTATTAGACCTACAAGTCACTTGTCTTACCTTTGTTCCTCCCTAATCTAATGTAATGGATCCGGTTGGCAAGACATGCTATAAAGGTAGGCTTGCTTGTTATTTAAGGTTATTCCTAGCCTAAAGACTTTGATTAAGTGGTACATCTGGCCCTTTTCTTCCTCTTGGTGGTTGAACTTTCTACTCAAGGCATTAGCCACCACATTGGCTTTCCCTGGATGGTAGTGTAATTAAAAATCATAGTCCTTAAGGAATTCCATCCTCCTATGTTGCCTGAGGTTCAACTCTTTCTGGATGTAGATGTACTTCAAGCTCTTATGATCTGAAACAGATCGAATTTTTCACCATAAGGGTAGTGTCTCCAAATCTTTAGGGCAAATATGATGACCGCTAATTCTAGGTCGTGAGTAGGGTAAGTCTTCTCATGGACCTTCAGCTGTCGCAAGGCATATGCGACTACTCGTCTCTCCTGCATCAACATTGCTCCAAGTCTACTCAGTGAGGCATTAGCATAAAGGGTATAGGTAACACCATGGGTTGGAGCGACTAAGATAGGACCCGTGGTCAATCTCTTCTTCAGTTCTTGGAATGATTGTTTGCACTTCTCATTCCAATCGAACTTAACTCTCTTCCTAGTCAGCTTGGTCATACGTTCTGCTAGTTTGGAAAAATATTGGATGAACCTTCTGTAGTATCCAGCTAGGCCTAATAAGCTCCTAATCTCTGTAATTGTTTTAAGTTGCTTCCAATCCATAACTGCTTCCACTTTTTCTAGATCTACAGAGATGCCTTCTATTGACACTACATGGCCAATGAACTTGACCGTCTTCATCCAGAACTCACACTTGCTGAACTTGGCATATAATTGATGCCTTCGGAGTGTCTCCAACACTATTTACAAGTGTTCTAAGTGTTCAGCCTCTGACTTGGAGTAGATTAGGATGTCATCTATGAATACCACCAAAAACTGGTCAAGATACTATCTAAACACTCGGTTCATCAAGTCAATGAATGTTGCTGGGGCATTGGTCAAACTAAAGGGCATCATGGTGAACTTGAAGTGCCCATATCTTGTTCTGAAGGCCGTCTTGTGTACATCAGATTCCTTGATTCTCAATTGGTGATATCCTGACCTAAGATCAATCTTCGAGAATTGAGTAGCTTCTCTCAATTGATCAAATAGGTCATCAATCCTTAGTAAAGGATATTTATTTTTTTACTGTAGCTTGGTTCAATTTTTGATAATCGACACAAAGTCTCATAGAACCATCTTTCTTCTTTACGAACAACACGGAAGCTCCCCAAGGTGATTCACTCGGCCTGATGAACACTTTCTCTCGGAGCTCGTCGAGTTGTGACTTCAACTCAATCAGCTCTACTAGTGCCATTCTATAAGTAGGTATGGCTATAAGGTTGGTTCAAGGATGAAGTTCAATCTTGAACTCTATCTCTCTAGCAGGTTGTAGTCCGAGTAAGTCATCTAGGAACACATCCTCCTACTCACTAACCACTGCTAGGTCTTGTATCCTCTTTAGTTCCATATGTTCTTCTTCAGAGAGTTCCTCAAACTCATTTTTCTGCCTTAAGCAGCTCAACATGGCTATGGTTGGACTCCTTAGTAGTTTCTGTATATCCCCATTGATTCTATAAGTTTCTCCAGAAGGTAGGGTTATGGTTACTCGTCTTTTAAGATAATCTATCTAGGTTTTGTACTAGTCCAACCAATCCATCCCCAAGATTACATTATAGCCATAAAAAGGTAAGATACATAGATCTACTATTATGAGTTTATCCCCAAACCTTAGGTCACAACTACACATTTTTCTTGAAGTCACAGTGGTCCCTATTGGTGTGGACACATTCAATGTTAGAGGTAGTGTTTTCATCACAAGTTGTAACCTATCAGCTAGTTCTTGAGAAATAAAAGATTTAGAGGCACCCGAGTTAAATAACAATTTTACGGCAACATTAAACAACAAAAATGTACCTTTTACTATAGGGACTTGGTCTTCCTAAGCCTCAATAGCGAACATTCTACCCTGGTTCTGCCCATAGCCCTGGTTATGCCCCTGATTGGCATTCGGTTGTTGTTGCCTCCCCTGAGGATGACCGTTTTAACCTCCTCCCTGTTGTGGCTATTGCTGAAGAGCTCGCGCTTGTGCATTAGGACAATCTCTAGCCAAATGACCCTTCTGGTTGCACACAAAACAAAGCCCTTGTATCCTTGCTTGTTCTCTTGACTCCTTCTTGGCCTGCCCCTGTTTCTGTGTAGGTGGTGCTTTCCCACCATTCTTCCTTTTCTTCAGAGCCCCTTGATCATTTTTGTTCTCAGGCCTCTTATTCTTCTCCCTCAACCTTTGTTCTAGGTTGAGTTTTTGTTCTACATCTTTGTAAGTCTTTAGGCCGAGAGTCTTTACTATCTTTCGGATCTCCATCTTGAGACCCTGTGCCAATCGATTAGCCTTTCTTTTCGCTTACCTAATCAGATCTGGGGAGAATTTGGCTAGTCCGGTGAACTTCCTCTCATATTCAGCTACAGTTATGTCCCTCTGATTCAGTCGAACAAAATCCTCTTGTAGCTTGCTGAAGGTTGCCTCTGGAAAGAACTTTTCATAGAAGATTTTTGAGAACTTCTCCCAGCTCATGTTATCCACATCTGTATTAGGGTTTATTTTCATCATACACCACCAACTTCTGGCTGGCCGTTTGAAGTGGTGTGTGGCCAGTACCACTCGTCTCGACCCCGTTACCTTCAGTACATTAAAAATTTCCTCCATCTCTTGGTACCAGTGGTCTGCCAAGATGCAATCAGTAGTCCCATCAAATGAAGGAGGATGAAGCTTCTATAGCTCTATCAGCATCTTCCTCTGTTTCTCATCCTCTAAGCCCTCCTGAGCCCTCTAATGTTCAGGATCTTTGGTCACAGGTGCTGGCTGTTGAACTCGAGCGAGTTCAGGTACTTGTGGCTGAAGAGTCGCCTGAGGGATTATTTGTGGAAGTGCCCTCAATAGTTGATCCAACACCCTCTGCGGCATCTCATTCATCATGGCCTCCATCAATGCCTCCATTCCAGCAAAAAATTCTTGTTCTCATTACTCAATTTCATCAGAGGTGGTGGATCGAGTAACGTACCTTCTTGTCCCAGCCAATTTTTATAAATCGAGTAGGTCATTAGTATTTGCTTCACCAAATGTTCGTACTATCATGACTCTAGATTCATGTCTCTAGGTTCTCGATTTGTTCAGTGGCCTAAAGGTTTTTCTTTTAGGTTCTTTTTATGCATGGGTACAGGATTTGGTCTCAAAACAATTAAACATCACATCATGCATATCAGACAATCATATAATCAAGCTAGCATAACAAGGTTTCAAGCTTTTACTTAAGATTTCAGGTGCAAGTTTCTCATACCACTCTACCCCTTCCACTTAGGCTTTCACATGGAACAGAGCTGCACCCAAACAATTTCGCAAATTGCTCGATAACTAAGGTTCTCGAGCCCACTATACTTCACCATCCCATACCAGCAAGCATAGAGAAACCCATGGTCTATCATTTTCCAAGTGCAAGCTTCCTCCATATCCTTGAATTCCTATGCATCCCATACTACATAGAAACCGAAAGATACAGAAGCTTCTCGGTCCCGTGTTCTGATCAAAAAATTTTTTGTTTTCAAACAAGTTTTAGTCTCTAACCTATGTCCTAGAGATTTATGCTTTTGATCCACTATGCCACCCATGGCTACACCCATGTCTCTACCTAAGGTCAATCCCCAAGACCTATGGTTTCAAACTATTTAACTCACAACCTCTGTCCAGTCAAGACACTACCTTTGTCATCTTTTTCGACTTCAAAACAGTTTCTTGCCCTAATTTTTCACCTTCTAATTTTCTTTTATAGAAAGTAAGGGTGTTCTTCAACTCAGACCACTAGTAAAGCTGGTGGGAAACCTCCGGATTGGGCGGCGAGACCGAAGACCGCTTAGCAACTGCACTTTCTAGGGCGAGATAACCCACTATCATTTCAACTTGTAGTCTTTGTATCCAAACAAAACATTTCAAAAACATATACTTCCTTTTTTAGAACACTTTCTAAAACATTTTTCAATTTCAAAAATAGAAGGTAGGGCATTCAAGATTCATTTCAATTCCAAGTAAAACCCTAATTTGAGTTTCTAATTCTAGTCAAACAGCCATTGATCGACTTTCTAATTCTAGCCCAAGGCATTCAAGATTCGATTCAATTCAAAGTGAAACCCTAATTTGAGTTTCTAATTCTAGTCAAACAGCCACTAATTGAATTTCTAATTCTAGCCCAAGGCACCTAAAGCCTAGGCTCTGATACCACCTTTGGTACTAGAGGAAACATTTTAATCTTTGCCCAACAACTAATACCTAGGCTCTAATACCACCTTTGGTATTAGAGAAAACTTTCTAATTTTTGGCCCAACAACTAATGCCTAGGCTCTGATACCAACTTTGTAACACGCCAACCCCCAAGAGATAGGTTCAAGCTCAACCACAAGGCGAGTTGGGTCTAATGTTACATTTACAAGTACACAACTTGCATCACTTTCTATTATCTTAAGTCTTATTATTTCTTAATGACCACACAACTCAAATAATTGATTTCTAATTTAATAAGACTATTAGAACAGAGATAAAAGAAAAACTTTAATCTTTATTTATTGAATAAAATAAAGGAATACATACTTGAAATTCAAATAATGAAAAGGGGAGTACATAACTCTAAAATTTAAAAATAAAATTCAGCAGAAGTCTTTATTCAAAGTTTGGGCAATATGCCCTTACATAGAAACTTTCTAAACTTAGAAATAATCTAATATCTATGGCCTTCATGATTCAAGTCAATTTCCTGAAAAGTAAAAGGAAGGGGTGAGCACATAGCCTAGTAGATCATTCATTAAACAACAAAGTTACTATTTCAAATTAATAGCACATCCAAATTCAAACACTTTCATGCACTAAGTGATTCAAGCAACATTTTGGTTGTAGTTGATGTTAAGACTGAAAAGGGTTCTACTCCCTTGATGTTCTTAATTTAGATACCCCTTTTAAGGGTGAAAATACATTTCTTTATCACTTTCTATTAGATGCCACATACCAAGTATCCCTTAGTTGCGCCCCGCAACCACACACTCCAAACATGTGTTAAGAACACCCATAACACCCATACCGGTCACTATGACAGCATGTCGTTCTTATTTTCAATTTCTTATATTTAAGAATCACATAATCATAAAAGAAACTCAAAAGGTAAATATCAAAATTTTAAACAACCAAGAAAGCATGAAAACATTTCATAGCATGCTTGAAACATTGAATTATATCCTAAACATGGATTCTAAGCATGAGATGCTCTCATGAGTGATTAAAACATAAAAACATGCTAACTAAAATTAAAATATGAGTAAACATGCTGAAACTAAATTAAGGTATGCTGAAAATTAGAATTTAAATAAGAATGAACATGCTAGAAATTTAAAATAGCAAAGTAGAGGTTTAAGAAATCCTCTCCACCTTAATCCGAGTTTTTGTTGAATCAAGCAGAGGTTCATCTTATCAAGCACTTTCAGAACTTTAAATCACCAATAAGACTACTTCAACAACTCTCTAAAATACTGAAATAAGAACTTCTCATATAAGAGAGAAAAGAGGGTGAGAAGAGGTGCCAAGAAGAGGGCAAGAACAAACAAAGAGGGAAATATCAACTCTTTGCTTTGGAATGAGATGAAAGTGAGCAAGGGGGTTTATATAGATGTTCATGAGAGCATATGGGATGTCCTAGGGCAGCTTGGGAAGCTCACAAAAATTTGGGCAAGTTTCTATACATAAAGGGGATGTTGTGCATAAAGAGGGCAAGTGTGCTAATGGTTGGCAAATGGGATCACTATGGCTTTCTAATTGAAAAGATGTGAGTAGTATCTTATTTCCTAACTATATATGAGCACAAAAGAGGTTTAAATCATATTCTAATTCAAATGGGACATCCCCTATGTGCTCATGGCAACTTTCTTTTTTAGTTTTCTTGCTTGCTCATCACACAAACACACAAGGAATGCTTTTCTATTTTCTTATTTCTTGGACATCAAGTATGGGTGTACAAGATCAAATTTGAGGGGACACCATATAATAATCAAATATGCTCATCTTGGTTCCAAGAAACTATCTGTATAGGGTTACTCACATGTATGCACACATACATGTACGTGGTTGGGCTGATTTTGGCTTAAGTGGGTTTGGGTATACACAATCAAGTGAGGGTAGCCATGACTTCATGGGTTCACAAAAATCAAATAAAAATTAATAATCTCCTTATTTACATGGAATTACGATTTATATCCTATAATTTTGGAATCATATGAACCTAATGCCCATTTTAAGGTATGGTTTGGCCTTAGGTGATTTTCCTTCAAAAACTTTCCTTTTTAAGATCCACTGAAGTCACTAGGCAAATGAAAATTCATATCTTGGCCAATTGTTCTGATTTTTGGATATTTCATTCTTTTTTTTAGTTCATGCCATTCCATTTTGTTTCGGGTCATTTCGATCCCCCGAAGTACCTTAAATGACAATTCTTTCTAATTTGGACCCCTTGAAGGTCGTTTGGCAAATGAAAACCCTAACCTTGACCAATTATTCTAATTTTTGGATATGTTGTCCCCTTAGTTGGTTCATGTCATCGTACTTCATTTCAAGTTGTTTTGGGTCCCTAACGGGCACTAAATAAGAGTTTTGGAACCTGCCAAATTTAGCGTTGAAAGAAGCTTGGTTTCATTTTGCACCCAAATTTCACTGAATAAATGATAAATTTCATTTAATTGAATACAAAGAATTTAGGGCATTACTCAGACCCATGGTCGTGGTTAGAACTAGGCTCTAATGTTTGGTGTTGAGACTCAAGAAGATCAAGTCTTTGTAGTGGAAGGTACGTTCCTATTATTCAATATTGCTGTGAGACTATTGTTTGACTCGGGTGCCCCAAAATCATTTATTTGTAAGAAACTAGTAGATAGGTTACAACTTTTGACAAAAATACTACCCATAAGTTTGAATGTGTCCACACCAATAGGGACAACTGTTACTTCAAAAAGAATGTATAGTTATGACCTAAGATTTGAGGATAAACTCTTAACAGTTAATCTATGTACTTTGCCTTTTTATGGCTATGATGTTATCTTGTAGATGGATTGGTTAGACCAGTACGAAGCTCAGATAGATTATCATAAGAGAGGAGTGGTCATAACCCTACCTTTTGGCGAAACCTATAGAATCAATGGGGATATGTAGAGATGTAATACCCTAAAAATTTGTACTAAATGAAATGAAATGATTAATGAAGACTAATTTGTTTCAATAATCTATTAACAAGTTCAAATGTGCTCATAAACCTTTCAAGGGAGTGAAATTTAAGAAAAAAGGAATGAAATAAAATAAAGAGAACGCCTCAAATGGTTTATGGATCCAAAATTCATTTCATTTGCACAATTAAGGGTTCATTTATTTGGTATGCATAAAAGAAATCAAAATTAGGAAAGAAAATGGGGCAAAACTTAGCCAATTGAAAGATATGAATTTTTATTAAATTCATGTGAATCCAAAAGCGTATGTTAAGGGCCTAAAATCCTAGTCAAATGAGATATATGAATTTATTTTAAATTCATGTGGACCCAAAAATGTATGAGCACCCCTAAGCATTTGCAAGTCACATAGGTGATAATGTTAGCATGACATGTGATCATATGCACCATGCTCTACACACCAAAGATGTCTCAAATAATCACAATTAGAAGTCCCAAAAATCATGTGTACCATGTACACCATAGTCATGATGTTCCATAGGAACAAAGAGGGAAGTTGCTAAATTATGTGAGAATGAAATTTTTCCAAGATAAGAAACAACCTAAATTGGAACCATGTTCATGTTTGATAATGTGCTCACACCCTTGAAACCAAAACAAGAAACTAGCCCAAATTAGAAGGTTGCCTCATGCTCACATTAAATGAGCACCTAGAAAGTGTCCAAAATGAAGTAAGTGAAGATTTGCTAAATTAAAGAGTTTTGGAAAGATTTCCTTCACCTAGACTTGACTAACAAACAAAAAAAAAATTCAAAAAATGAAATGTTTCCATAAGCTCACAATGGCACCAAAAAGAGATAATGAAAAGAGGAAAGTGTACAACCCACTCAAAATGTCCAAACAAGAAAGAAACAAGAATGGGAAACTTTCCTAAAACCTAACATGCTGGGGAATGACCATCATATCCTTCATGCAAAACCCTAGTCGTCCTCTTATGCTCACATGAGTGAAATAGGAAGTTTCTAAGTGAGGAACATGCCAGAACTTCCACTAAGATAAAGGAAACAAAATCAGTAAGATTCCTAGTGGGCCCATAGTCTAAATCATGCACACAAGTGAGGGAAAATAAGGAAGATTCAACGCTACAAGAAAATAAATACTTGACACCCAAGAATGAACCAAGAAAGAATGTTTCCTTTGCTCACAAATTAGATTTCAATCAACAAAGAAAGGTTTTAGATTCTCATGAGGATGCCCAAAGAGAGAAAGAAAGTGGTCCCACATGTAAGATTGTGCTCACAAATGAATAGGAAACTCTAGTGGGCCCACTTGTCCAAACCATGAGCACACTTGCCCAAACCATGCAAAACCGTCCTCATTCTGTATGGAAAGATTCTCATGTGTGAGATTACCCAAATTGTGCCCTACGTGCTTATGAAACCATATATAAACCCCCATAATGCTCTCATTCTTGCTTGTCCCAAAGCAAGAACATATTAGTCCCTCTTGACTTTCTATAGCCTTCTTCTTGGCAACCCCCTTAATTTTTGAGTAATCTTGAACTATTCTTGAGTGCTATGGTGTTTAATTGAGTGTTCTCGAGTTGTCTTTGAGTGCTAGACATGTTGGAAAGGAGAAACTTTGCTAAAATTTCAATAATCTTCAAGATGAGGTGGAAATGATTTCTCAAACATGTTGTTTTACTTGTTTAGTTTAATATCATGTTCATGTATGCTTGCTTTCAATTTAGTATGCATATTTAGGTTTGAAGAATAAGATTTACAATTTTGATTTGCATGTATGTCATGTTAGTTGATCACAAAACCATGTCTTGCTCAAATTATGCATTGTTTAGGTTTATTTTAAAGTATGATGCATGCTATATGCTTATTTTCATGCTTTGAATGTTTATTTGTTAAAAATGCTGAATTTATTTTATTCATGATTCATGATACATGAGATTAAAAAAAGATTTTGAGATTAAGAACAACATACTATCATAATGAACATGAGGGTTACTATGGATGTTCTATACATATGATTAGTTCATATGGGTAGTGTCCCAAAATACTTGGAATATGGGTTCAATCGTAAGTCCACTGAAACTTGGCATACAAGAAATGTCTTTTTACTCAATGGAGATATTTTGTTAAGAACATCAAGGGCCTTGAAACCCTTTTCAGTTTAATCTATAACTGTAAACAAAATATTGTTTGAAATGCCTAATGTTTTACAAATGTTTGAATTTGAATGTGTTGTTAGCCTAAACTAGTAATTTGGTTGTTTGAAAAAGATCCATTGGGCTATGTGCTCACCTTTCCTCCTTTTTTTCAAGGATTTGAATTACATGAAGACTTTGATCTTAGATAGGTTCTAATTTTAGAAAGTTTTTATATTTTAATGTAAGGGCATATAGCCTAAATTTTGAATATCTATAATGTAAGACTTCCACTGAATTTAATTTCTTTTATCAGTTTTGAGTTATGTACTTTCTTTTATTAAATCAATAAAGATTTGAAAAGTTTTTTTTTATCTCTTATGTATTTGCCTCGTTGAAATTTGTTTATAAATTTTGGGTTAAATACTCTTGAATCTTAATGAAGCGTGAGGTAAAAGGAATAAGAAGTCAAGTTGTGCACTTGGAATGTAATACCGACCCAACTCGCCTTGTGGTTAAGTCCAAATTAAAGTCTTTGTAGTTAGGGTGTTACAAGTGTGGTATCATAGCTTAGTCAGTAAATGTTCTAGGCTAAGAAATAGAAAGTCAAGCATTAAATGTTTGGCCAGAATTAGAAACTCAATTAGGTTTGACCTATACTTTGAGTTGAATGTTGAATGCCCTACCTTCTATTTTGAAACCGAAAAATTTTTTAGAAAGTGTTTTAAAGAAAAGGAAATATATGTTTTGAAATGTTTTGTTTGGATATAAAGGCTGCAAGTTGAGCTAATAGTGGGTAAGCCTTGTCCCAAGTAAAGCTAAACATTGAAAGGAAGGTGGGTTATCTCACCTGAGAAAGCGTAGTTGCTAAGTAGACTTCGGTTTCGTCGTCCAATCTGGAGGCTAGCCTACCAGCTTGTGTGAGAAGTCTAAGTTGAAAAACATCCTTGCTTTCTATAAAAGAAAATTATAAGGTAAAAAATTAAGGCAAGAAACTGAGTAGAAGTCGAAAAAGATGCCAAAGGCGGTGTCTTGACTAGACAAAGGTTGTGAGTCGACCAAATTGAAATCCTGGGTCTAGAGGAATGACCTTAGGTAGAAACATGGGTATAATAGTAGATCAAATGTATAAAACTTTAGGCACAGGTTAGAGACTGATAACTTGTAAAAACAAAACACTTGTTACCGCAGTAATGGTGTGCATATATATTTTTCCTGAATTTCCCGATGTTACCACCATAGTGATTTTGTAACACCCCAACTCCCATATCATTAAGCATTGGACGCATCCACCATTTTTTTTTTGACAGTGGACTAAACCAAACGGCGGGCCGGGCCGGTGTTACATTACAAGCGACGCACACTTGACTTTCTATTTCAGTCATTTCATGCCTTGATCGTATTTAACCATACATAA